>JANHJO010009329.1:16720-30229 GCA_032468235.1 Pseudoxyrhopus heterurus
CGGAGATGAGCACCGCCCCCTAGAGTCGGGAACGACTAGCACAGATGTGCGAGGGGAACCTTTACCTTTACCTTTAGATTCCATAAGTAGTAATGGCTCTGCATTCACTTATCAAAGAAATAATAACTGAAATTCAGATGACCAACTTGGTCATGAGGCAAAGTTATATAGTTGTCTGAGGTGTCATGAAAGAACAGAAAATCACTAGTGATTAAATTTATTGTTATATTTTTATTCATAAGAGAAAAGTTATACAAATCCTAACATGTGGAATTTTCTCCCTCACATGCCAAAATTACCTTGGCAGCTTTGATTACTATGGACCTTTATTTGAAGTAGGATGAAGATTGTAACTCAGTTCAAGGCAGCAGATTCTCTTGGCCCAGCCAGGGGGACCAAGCAGACAACTTCATTAAAGTGCTATCTTCCAATCTATAAGTTAACAGAAAAGTATGTTAAGATAAACTGCATCATCTTCATTGCTGATCCCTATTCTGCAGCACTAACAAAGCCAGAACGTGGTGTTGTACTTATTATTTTAACATCAAAGAAATTTAAGGAAAGTAAATGTTTAGTTCCTATGACTTCTTTCTACTCCCACTGAGTATCGCCTGCTGTAGAAATAAACGCATTCCATTTAACATGTAAGGGTGTGGGATGATGCAGATGCCTGCCTGGAATTAGTTTACTCATCTGTGACATTGCCTATTGGGTCATATTTGTGTAGTGGTACATGCTTTTGACCCATCAGTTCCACTATTTCTGAACAAAAGTCTAGGACTTAGCTAAACAAATGCTAAGCCTGGGTCCTAAATCACCAATGCTAACAGGCACAGAACAGGAGTGTAGGTAGAAGCATGAAGGAATAATCTGTGATGAGTGGGCTTTATCCTTGACTGGTGATTTAGGTGAATAACAGTTGGCAATTCTGGTAAAAGTAGCAAATGGAGTAGGCAAATGGCATCACTGCCCATAAGAACAGATTATCAGAGCCTTAGAACTCTGGGCATTCAGATTATGCTACTCAATACCAGGCCTATTTATAATAAAATGATCCTTACCTGGCGTTTAATTGTAAATGTGAAGAGAGAATTGATTTGGAATTTTCAATCCTAGACAAGATGAAAGGAAATATTCCATCTCAGAGGTCTAATCACCCAGTTTCAGATTTGGCACCAGCTATGACCCCAGGACAAGAAGCTAGTTATTGAATCCTTGTTGGCATCAAGATACCTTCCTTCAGATGCTGAATATGGGACCTTGTTTGGGTTGACAGATCTAAAGGAGCAGTTCAGCCTCCTGCTGGAAGAAGGACTATCCTGATAAGAGCTCATGTTCTCAAGTTTACAGAATGGAATACAAGAAACAAAAAGGAAATATTTTCCCACTTACATTGTATTTACTGAATATCATCCAGCAACCTTTAAAAGAGACATGTGGGGAGAGGATATAATGTTGATAAAAAGGTAAAGGTGTCCCTGTAAATTTTACTCTGCTAGTTGTTGCCAACTATAGGGAGTCGTGCTCATCTTCTTTTTGAGGCCGTTGAGACAGCACTGTCTGAAGTCACTTCTGTGGTCATGTGACAAGCATGACATCATAGAGCACTGTTATCTTACCTTTGAAATAATACTTATTTATCTACTTGCATTTCCATGCTTTCAGACTACTAGGTTGGCAGATTGGCTCACTGGGATGAGAACAGGAACTCACCACATCATGCGACATATGGGTCTCAAACATGGGCTATCAGCTTTCTAGCCAACAAGCCCAGCATCTTACCGCTTAACCACCATGCCGTTGTATCAAATATTGATATTCTGTTTTATTTCTGTTATTGAGTATTTTTTTTGTTCGTTCATTTGTTTTGGCTTGTTGATTAATATCTATTCATTGTTTTTAATTATGGGCAGAAGAAAAAATAAAATACAATAGAGCGGTTCTTAAACAAAAGGAAATCTGGAAAGTACCATTTCTAATTAATTGTGATTTGCTTTCTTTTTTTTTTTAACTTTAATTTTTTCAAAGAAAATAGCAATGATTGAATTATAAAAGTTGGCTCGTTTCTAAGAAAAATGGAAGATTTTGGATGTTTCTTAAATCCTTCTGGGTAATGTCAATAATAACGCCAGGTCTGCAGTTTTTTCTTTGGTCAGAGTGCATAGATTGTTTGCATGTTAAATACTGTAAATCTACAATCCTAAAGTTATGGAAAATATTCAGATTTAAATATTGTGATATATTTAATATTAGACTATAATACCATAATCCTATGTGCATTTACTTTTAATTAATTCTATGAATTTTATATGGCAAAAAATATATCATAATTCCATGTATCTTATATTGAAGGTTTCTTTCCTTGTATAACTGATAAGAAGATTTGAAAAAACACTGTTGTGCATAACATAGCTACTGAAATTGTGGGAGGAAGACGAATAAATCGTCATAGTAAGTTTAGTGGCATATATTTCCTGGCAAGAATGCTTAATGTTACAGTTAGTACTTGGAAAAAAAAAATCAGATAAGTATTTTCTGAGAACTTGTCTTCCTAATTATTCAGAAAATGTTCCTTCATACCTACATCACAAATACTATAGAGAATTTCAACTAGGATGCAACCCAACCTATATTAATATTAGGTTCTCTTTCTTTTTTTTCTAATCTTTTAACCAATACCTTCCTCTGGTGTGAACTAACACAGAGTTCAGTGTAAATTGAAATCCGTCAGAAAAGTATTTCCTGATTTTTTTAAAAAAAATCATACTTCTTCCAATTTTTATAATAATTATATCCCTTGTCTTAATCTTTTATTTAAACATGTTGAAGAAATCTTATTTCATTCAAGAGTTTTTGTCTAACCCCTGGCTTTTCAGAGAATATGCGCTTTTTTTTCTCAAGAGAAGCTATTATAGGCATGGCAAAAGAAAGTAAAAGATCTATAACTGACTGATTTATGTCAAAAAGAGAAAATGGTTCTGTTTTACAAGATGAATCATTGTACAATAGCCAAATGGTCAACTAATGCTTATCCTTCAACCATTCCGTTCTAGGGAAAATTATTCAGTAGACACTAGACCAGCAGTTATCTTATTCTCTGCTATAAAATAGATTGTCTGGATTCTTTTCAGAATTCTGCCCCCAAATGGGACAGGTACAACACTGATTCATTTCAGTCCTGAAAAGCAGGACTTGAGTAGGAGAACATGACCTTTTCTCCTGCTGGATTTCTTGATGTCTTTCAGTATTATCAACATGATATCCTTTGCCAGAGAGAACTGAAAGTAGAAGCATTTCATGACAATTCTACTCCACCCTGACTGAACAGTTCCATTCTATTTGTGCAGGGAGGGTAGGGAGCCTTCAGGCAATTTAATTTTAATACTCTCTTTGTTCAACAATTATCTAAAGTTTCTAGGAGAAGTCATATGACAGTTTGGGCTTTGAGGTCATTGAATACAGATCAAACACCTTAACAGGAACCAAGAAAACTAGATTTTTCACTTAGATTCATTATTCAAGTTTACTACAAGGAGAAAGAAATTAGGTTACAGAATCTGGGAAAGCAGAGATTTGTGCATTTTAGCCCTTCTTTTATCAGCAACCGTTTTAAGAAAGTAGTTCTGATGACTTCGATTACCTTTCCAACTCTCTTTTGTTTAAGGGAGAATTGGCTAAGCCATTAATGAGATGCAAACAAGTATCTATCCTGCAATGCCTGACAAACAATCATTCTCATTCCTATACTCAGAGAATTTCATTACAATGTGGATATGCTTTCGGATAGCTAGGAGAGTCTTTGATGGGCTTCAGCCTGCATAACTTCTGCAGCCTTTCATGGAATAGAGTGTGGTAGCAACAGTCATTCATGCCCTCATCACTTCATATATGGACAACTACAATTGACTTTTATGGGACTCCCCTTGAATACCATCCAGAAAATTAAATCAGTATATAATGCAGCTGCCCAGATGCTATTAAGGAAAAACAAAATTGTCACATTACACCAAAACTTCAGATGAGACCACTTATTCTACATATAATGTCCATGTCTACAAAACACTACAAGTTCTCATGTTCAACAAGTTACAAGAGCAAGTATAGAGACAAATTTGAAATAATTTGTACTCTCACCTTTGAACTTCAGGAAGAAAACTAAGATCTGGTTTTCTCAGGATCATTTTTTATTCAACAGATGCACCTGCAAAAAATGATGGGTGCTAGCAATAACTATTCTATGATATAGTATTTTGTTTTTAATTGTGTATTTTGCATTTTAATCACCATACATAAATATATACATTGTATATATTGTACTCATATACAGTATACATACATACACATCCATGTATTGTATTGTTTTTGAATTGATAATATTGTTATGTAGGTAGTGGTCTTGTAAGATTCAAACAGTTCAAGTGGTATAAAAATATCTGTAATAAATAAATCGTGATTTTTTTTCTTTTGATTTTATGTCTACATAAAAAATCTATTGATCTTAGTTAAAAATCAGTGATTATTATAATCAGGATTTATTTCAGAATGTCCCTTGTCTTCCAGGCAAATTTCATTGAATGACCAAATAAACAAAACACAGTCTAAACTGTGTTTAGTTCAGTCTAAATGCATAAAATAATATCATTAAAAGACATAAAACTGGATTTAAACTGTTATATTCTAAGGATCAAAGGGGTGTATCAGTTTTAAATTTAAAAAGATCTTTAATTTTTTTCCTTTAAAGTGCCATTTTATACACATCTCCTAAGAATTAAAGTGTATTCAGCATACTTCCAAGTAAGAGCATTGGTAGACAACTTGCAACTCTCAGAACTGAAAAAGCTTCTTGGATAAGAAATGAAACATTTTTCAAGGAAAAAAGCAAAGAAAGTCCAGCTGCCTTTTGAAAAGCACTTTTGGGACAACCCTTAATTTAATTTCAAAATATTCATGGTCATTAAATTCACCTACCCAATAAGAATTATTAGCCTTTTTCTTGGCAACTCATTGGGAGATCACAGGATAGACAGGGACGGAAAGCGGGGTATTCAAACAAATAGATGTCATATATAATGAAGGACTTGGTGAAGAGAGAGAAAATAACCTACATAAGCTGTGGCCATGCTGAATGGTCCTAGGCAGCTCAATTTTTTTGTTCCTAAGTTATTGACATGTCATTGTCATACATATACCACTAAAGTCTTAAAGTGGCAGTTGCCACTATAAATCAATATCTTTCCAATCTTTTCCTCAAAGATTTACAAAGAAGAGAAAGGGGATGAGATTGTCATTAGGATCTCCCTTCTTCAAAACAAGAAATTCATAGAAGGGAGAGATCATGCTGCTAGGATTCAGGGAGCTAGGCAAGGTATTTTGTGGTTTGTCTTACAGAGTCCTGGATACTCTAGCCCAGGACCATGTCAAATTCCCAGCTAAATACCACACATACTAAAATTCTCCAAGTTGAGAAACCTGCTTTAGTATATTAAGCTTTCCTGTGTTGGATATCTTAGATGTCCCATTTAAATCCAAATAAGATAAAAACAAGAAAAAAATATGTCCAGAGAACCTTTGGAATTTTTAATGTCTCTATAGGACTAATAAAATACAGCTTGATCGAAACTGGATTTAAATACTGTGAAGCACTGAGATTTAGGGAAGTTACTCAGAACATTATTTGAATATCACTTTTTCCCATTGTGCAAGCAAAAGCAAATATGTATGAATGGATAGACAGCTGTTTTGATCACATTGCCGCAATCAGTAGTCAGGCAGCTTTCAGCTTTTCCAGTAGTGCAATCCAATCCAATTTAATGGGATCACCTTTCCCATCTCTAAATATCACAGCAAGATTTGATCTTTTGTCCATCAAATCACCAGTCTGAACCTTTTATTTTGGATATGTTTATAGTGTATATGTTTATAATTTAGACATTTCTAAAAATACAGATATTTTGGAAGCAGGTCTAAAATCAAGTTGCCTGGAAACTTATTCCATTATGTATTCCATAACTCTTTCAGGAATGTTCCTTCTCTTTTTTTCCACATGTATTTATTCATTCTCTTACTTTTTGTCATTCACGGTCCTTTCTTTTATCCCTCTGATTCCCTCCCTTTAATATCATACAGTCAGACACTAGAATCTTTAATTTAATCCTTCATTTATTCAAAGACTGTTTAGAAAACAGAACAAGAGAAAGGGCAGGGAGCATCATCAGAAAAATTCTGTTGTTGTTTAAATATGGGAATAAACTGAGTTTGGGGATCCTCAGTTACAATATCCAAGTGATTCAGTTTACCCAACCAGATTCTGATACAATTGAAGTTGTGCTGTGAGTAAAATATATATACATAAATAATTTTCAAGAGGACTAGTGTACTGGACTAAGGAGAACTGCAAGCTAACAAGGGTCTTTTAATTTTGAGCAGCCTGCTGACTAGCTGTTGCTATTCTGACCTCTAGTAAGAATCAAAGAAGTTATTATGTTATTGTTTTTATTCCCCTGTGTTGAAAAAAGTCAAAAGTTAATGCTTTTCTTATTTTTTTTCCTTTAGCCTACATTTCTCTCTCTCCCCTTTTCGCCTTCCCCATTTGCTCACTATTTTCATTTTTATTTGTATTTTATAATTTGATAAACTTAATAAAATTATATTGTAAATAAAAAGGAATCAGAGAAGAGAAAGAACTTGAGAAGGAGAGAAGTTAGGTGTACCTTTGTTCTCAGTGAATTTTAATTGGAACTCCCTTTGAGAAACAAGGATTCTGGAAAACAGATTTCATATGACAGGACCTAATAATTTATCTAAAAAGCTTTGAGGCAACTAGAAACAATAAGGTGAAGTTGGCACGGTACATTTAGTTAGTCACGCAAGGAATTACTTATTTCTTTTAAGTTCTGCTTGCTCAACTTACAGTAGTTTTACATCTGCTCCAATTAGCTTGTTTGTTTTCTCCGACTGTTTATACGTTTCTGCATAGTAGCTGTGGTATGCAGATTTCAACTTCATGTAAGTTATAGTGAAACTATTCCCCCAAATCTCTACTTTGTTATCCTCATTAAAATAAAGATCTTTTCTCTTGATTATTTAATCGGTTGGTTTGCAAAGTAGCAACTGAAATTTAAGACTATGAAATGAATAAATCAGTAAAAAAGACAAGGCAGAGCTATATTTACAAGATTATTCCTGAGGAAGAGGAATTTTCTGTTCTTCCCATCCAGATTCCATGTGGGAGGACACATCTTTTTAATCAAGAATGGGTGGTGACAGAACAATCAAGTCCTTGTGGAAATAACCACACCCAAGTAGACGACTGAAGGAAGGAAGGGGCGGGTTACTCTCCAGAAGACAGGTAAACACAACAAATACACATACACAAGTTTTCCTGTGTATGTGTATTCTGTGTGTGAATCTCTTATGATTTACTATTGATTTTTCCAACTTTAATTTTTTTTTTTTAAAAATTGACTTCATTTGAACAGGTTTATTAATTCATAACTAGCCTTTTGCTCCATTGGTGCTAAATAGTTATATCATTTGTACTACATATTGAAAACCTGACTGTAGATCAATGTACAGCAAACAATACAACAGAAAGCTAAAAAAAAAGTTTTTCATGCAAATTAGAGCTATTATTAACACTTCCTCAACATCCTATTAACCCCATTTTTCCACCATCAGCAATGCTTTCTTGAAACATAATTTGCCACTATATAGGCAGGCCTTATATACTCTTTGTTTTTAGATTATTCTCTGGTCTTAAGTCAAAGTAAATATAAAAAAGGCTTCTAGATTTCTTAATACTAGATTTCTTTTTAGGAAACTTGCTAATTGTGCTTTCATTATTTTCAGAGAAAATCCTGCATATTCTAATGCCTGGCATTTAGTCTGAGTTTGTGAAAGTCTATGTCACTCTCAGCTGTTAGTTATTATTTTATTAGTTTCTTACTGAAATAATCCAGACTCCAAATTCTATATCTACATTCAAAGAAACAGCATTCCAGAATATTTGTGTTTCAGCAATACTAGAAGGTCAAAAGAGTATAAACACAGCAGCAATTTTAAAACAGCAATTTTGCAATAAACGTATTAAATATAAGTAGCATTTTAGTGCTTTGCATGATGTAAGAAAATTTGAGTCTTGGAATTATTGCCTAGAATAGTCAAAAATTATTTTTTTAAAAACAAGCATAAACTTATCATTTAATGTATTAATTCATGAGGTCTTAGTTGAGATCCTTGTCTGTGTCTTCCCTTCCATTGCAAAGGAAATAATAAAAAGACATGTTTATGATTTAGCAATCATGCCATTAGATTTTGGTATCCCAGCAAGTAATAAGGTGCTTTATTGGTTTCATTTAATTAAATATTATTTTTCTATTTATCTGTCTGTCTGTCTGTCTGGATGGATGGTTGGATGTCTGTCTGTCTATTATGTATCTATCTGTCTGTCTGTCTGTCTTTCTGTCTATCTATATATCTATCTATCTATTTATCTACCTATATCATAACTGTTTTTAATATATTCAATCTGTACCCGCATAGTTCAATTTATTTCACCTTCAGAATGACAGTTGTGAAACCAGTTTAATTCACTAAAATTATCTTTTGGCCAATATTTCTCTGGATCACATTTCAGGTAGAGTGAACAGAAGCATCATTAATAAAAAAAGAAAAAAGAAAAAAACCCTTGGTTTATCTGATATTTTACTGTATTTAAATTATTCACTTGTGTGTATGTCTTTCAATCATCGTTGACTGCCTGGATATACTTCGGCAGCTTTCTTGGCAAAATTTCAGAAGTGTCTTGCTATTGCCTCCTTCTTATGGCTGTGAAAGCCAACAAGCTAGCTTTGTATCTAAGGCAGGACTAGAACTCATGGTCTGCCAGTTTCTAGTCTGATGCCTTAACCACTAAATTACCAAATTAATTTTCCTTATTAGTACTGTTTTTGTTGAATGTTTATGTTAAATTGCATATTGTGTATATAATATCTGGATAGATAGATATATTCCTAATTTAATCTTATCGTATCATAAATGACTCTCATTTCTTCTCCAATTTTAGCAAAACCTTGTCAAATAAGAGAAAGAGGGAGGGAGAGAAGGAGGGAGGAAGAGAAAGAAAATTTTGTTTGTTCTAGATGGTCTGAAACTAAGGTATCTTGTTAGTTATCTATTTAACTAAGTTAAATAGAAAGAGAGAATCATTAAGCATTACTGGAATACTAAAGAATTTTAGTATTCAGTTTGAAGTAAGTATTACACAATATGCCCTCACAACCTTTTTGCTGTTCCTACAACATTGCTTTCATTCCTAACCCATACCTCACTGAATAGGAACCATCCAGTCATTGTCAGCTCAATGACCACAATAATCTTAGCTGTCCCATTGTTAAAGCAGTATTTTTATTATTTTAAGTAAACAACAACTATTTAATTTTGGGAATAATCCAATATGCTTCCTCCATCATTTTATCAGTAGCATTTCAGATTCCTGACAGGAATCAGTCTCTGGATATTCCAATTTGAGAAATGAAAAAGATTTTTCCACACTGGGCTTTACTCCAGACATCGGGTCTTTCAGCCAATTCCCACTTTAGAGACCTTGTGAATAAAGAACTATGCTGCCTACTTATCCACCATCTTTTGATGGCTGTTCCCTAGACTGAAAGAGGTGATAAGTAAAGATGGGGCAGGGGGTCTACAACATAGATCTAATCATCTGTTAAAACTAACATGAATCAGAGCAATGGTATAATGGATTGCTGGTTTTCCCAGCAGGTGGTGGGATGAGAGAAGAACCTTTCCTGTTTGGGGACTTGTCCAGCAACAAGCAAGGATAGAAGCAGCTGACCTGGATAATTGCAATAGCAAACCTATACCCATTTGGTTTCTCTCACTTTCACAGATGAAAATAGAACCGTTGGGAAGAAGCTTTATTGCTGGAAATATTATTGAAAAAGAGAATTCAGAAAAATAACATGACAGTGTTTTCAAGATAAATACTGTATAAAGGTCATTTTCTGACTGCTCAATAGTTCAGAATTTTTTCTAGTTTTAATTAATTTAAGAAAACAATCGTATTTTCAATTTTTTAAAAAAATCTAAAATTAAAACAGCAAGGTGATATAAATAATACATTTAAAGAAATTAATAAAGCCAGGGGAGCGTTGCCTACTCTTTGTTAACTTAAAAGTAGTTTTCCCTTAAGATTTATTTCTCAAGATTTCTACAAAGCTGCTCTTCATTATAAATAACTCATGTCTACATAAAGACAGTCATTGTGACATCGTGATTAAGATGTTAACCTGGAATTGATTCAGATTCATGTCTAGCTCACTGTTGACTTTGAACTATCCACTCAATCCAAATTGCTCATTAATTTGGGACAAAAATTGGAGGAGAGGATCTTTTATATTCTGTCTTGAACTGCTGGAGATCACCAAAGACCAGAGGAAATATATTCATGATCATCTATCAGTACAGATAATAACTATTCTGGGTGTATATCAATAAACCAAAAATGCATACCCTTTTGACTTCTGATGCTATCTCTGAAGTAGATCTGTGTTGTCGTGAACTGACAGCATGAAGCTTGCAAAAGAATGGAAGACCACACATTTCTTGCAGAAAAGGTCATGACTTAACAAACTCATATCTTTATCTGCTTATACTCCCTTTTGCCTAAGACTTACTTGAAATAGCTCACACACTTGGTTTCTATAAGAGAGTGAATACTAGGATCATCTCACATGAAAAGGGGCTTATATCAAAGAATCCAAAAAAGCATTTGAAATAAAGCATCATTTAGTGATTATGAATGTTATTCCTGGTTCCGCTTCTAGCTTGGGAATGCAAGAAGAGTGAACTCTCCTTTCACATATGTGCATGACAAGTTGTTCATCATGATAGTGACAACATGGCTGCTCTCAGCAAGTGAACTTTAAGCAACTTGCAGTAGTTGTGCTTATCACTCAGTATCTATCCTTCCATTTCCCCTCCCCTCCATCACAATTGATAAAGCTTCTTGGATGAGAAGTGAAATGTTTTCTTCTTCCTCAAGGAAAAAACAGTCTAGTTGCCTTTTGAAAAAGCACCTTAGAGACAACTATGACCTAGATGACTGAGAATCTCTGCAGACACCTTATCTCAGTAATATTAATGAAGGCAATATGAACTTGTGGATAGTCCCTTAACGTGATCTTTGTAAAGTTTAATGGCTGTTTACCCAACCATAAGAGCTGACAGAAAATATCCCCTAAAGAAACAATCATGCATGCCAAACAAAATTTGTCAGCCACGGAAGCCATATTTTTATTTAGCCATATTTTCTTAGAAGCTTCTAGGCTGCCACAGTTAGAGCCTGGGAATTTGGGAGGGGGGAATTATTAGTGAGTAGTAGTTTAGACATAACAACATTCTTCTTCTGAGTCAAGGCCGTGCCAATCTGCACCTGGGATAGGAGTGGTTCAAGGAATGTCTCCAGTTGGGATGGCTGGTGATTGGACCGTATGGTGGACTGATGGGTGCAGGGGATGGGTTTGGATTTTCAGCTATGCGGGGAAAACCCAGAACTTGCAGATTCGGGTTTTCCCAGATGTGCCAAGATGACTTCTCTAATAAATTCTTACTTGGATGGACTTGTCTCTGAGTGCTGAATGGATGTGGGGAGTTTACTTGGAACACTGACAGGGGGCTGCTGGTTGCAAATCATGGGTTGCTCTCATTTCCTGATGAGGGTACTGAGCCAAAGGTGAGGGTGGGGATGCAATTAGGAAGGCTTAGAAAATCACAAAAGCTGCCTGGCTCAAAGCCTTCAGGATCCAAGGGACAGTGTTGGAGGCTCCTTCGGGCTCAGGATGCCTGACAGAGTGACAGACGCTCCCAGGGTCCTTCTCGGGCGCACCTCACTGCCTCAGAGCCAGGCCAAGGACTTGTCGATGCTGGGAGAAACCCTATCAGGCTTTCTACCCTTTAGACCAGGGGTATCAAACTCAAGGTGCTTAGATCAGGCCTGCGGGGCCGCCCTGGAAACAGTGAAGGACCGGCCCGCGATGCCTCTGAGAGTGAAAACGGAGCTCGGCAGGGCTGCACACAGCCCTCCCGGGCTCCATTTTCAGCCAGGATGGCCTCCTGCAGCCCTCTGCCAGCGAAAACGGAGCTTGCGGTGGGAGGGTTATATTTGATTAATCTTATTGTGATTATGATTTTGAGTGTGTTAATTTTAATGTTACGTTTTACACGTTTTATTATTTTAGCCATCTTGAGTTTTTACGATGAAAAAGATGGGGCTGTATAAATGTAATAATAAATAAATAACCATAAGACCATTTCTCTTTATTTTTATAGCATTATTTTACGGTTAACTTCAATCATGAGAACCAGAAAACTCTTGAGCTGAGAACTGAGGATGCCAAGGATTGTGACGAATGGGTAGCAGCTATCAGTCATGCCAGGTAAGGACCTCTGGCAGAAATGCCTCCCCAGGACGGCTCTGGCAGGCTGAGCCTGAGGGAGGGAGAGCAGCTGGAGGGAAGGGCTGCCTTGCTGTCTCCCATTATTCGAGGGCTCCCGAATGGGCTGCAGTTCACTACTGGGCCCTGGGCCCAGTTTAAGTACCCCGACTTAGAGCTGACTTGGGTTTTGGAGCCTGACTCGTGAGAAGGGGCCAGGCAGGCTTCCCCGAGAAAGGAAAGGGGGAGCAGGAGCCACACCTGCCTTCTTCAGACACCCTTGGGAGCCCTCCTCTAACTTCTCAAAGGGCAGAGGGCAGATCTGGAAGTCCTCTGAATGGTGGGCAGCTTATCGGCAAGGAGAAGCTGGATACAGACGCTTTCATCTGGGCTTTTGTCAGGATGAGGCGGTTGCAGTCGGAGGTAAATGGCTGCTGAACTCTGGGATGGTGTGGGGAGCCTCTGCCTGCCCATTGTGCCTGTGCGCTTCCGCTTCAAAAATACACAACAGGAGTGCAGAAGGTTGTTTTCAGAGACTCCCATCATTTGTTTCTATTTTCAAAAGTCATATTCATGGTTACAAATGTAATATTTAAATTTTCTTCCTCTATTGCCTCTTTTTATACCCTTTCATCTGATAAAGAATTCTGGGAAACTTAAAGGTTTTGTGGCATGCATCTGACTTGGTGTAAATGAGAGCCTTGGAAGTTGAAAAGAGACAGTCAAAACAATTTAGGGTCAATTTAAAGAATTCAGGAGGGAAGATTCCATTTCTATACAAAGATTTCCCCCTTAGCCATCAGAAATAAAAACACAGTATTTTTCTTTGTCACGGGGGCTGGATGCTGCCTGGAATTGGTACAGGTACAGAATTGGTAGAGGTGTTTTTTTTGTAGCTAATTCCCAGAAGTTATCAAATTTGGGGGGAGGTAACTGCTGTTTGGTTGTTTCAGATGTTTCTCCCTCTGTCCATGTATTGTGACCTTGGGCAGCTGTGAGATGCTGCAATCAAAGATAAAATCTCATCCTTGACTGACAATCTTTGACTGACAAATAT
>JANHJO010009334.1:111799-123731 GCA_032468235.1 Pseudoxyrhopus heterurus
GCAGATTGAAAAGTAACCCGTCAATTAGATTTTTTTCAAAAACCATAATGCAATTCTTGATGTAAAAAAAGCTAAAATGTATTACAAAGTATCTCCATGTAATCAAAGTATCATGAAAAGGATCTCTCTCTCTCTCTCTCTCTCTCTCTCTCTCTCTGTGTGTGTGTGTGTGTGTGTGTGTATACATACATACATACATACATACATACATACATACATACATACATACATACCAGTATATATATTCCGAAATGGTGACAGTATGTCTCTGAATAAGCTGGTGGAATTTGTTGGGCTAAGAAAGCATCAAATAGTACTTGATTTAGATTTAGAAAATAATTTTCAAACATTTTTTTAAAGAAGGATCTAATATGTATGTATAGGGCACAGTATAAACTATGCTAGGCCATTTTGGGACTATTTTCTTGATTAGCAACATTGAAACAGACTCCAAATCTGACTTGTATCCTGACTGATCCCAGCTAGCCCATCTTAAGGTATTACAAGAAATTGAGCCTTAGTTTGCGATCTCTGGGCCTAATCTCCTGCTGTTGCTATTCCTGACATTAAATACTTATTTAAATGCAAATGTTCATGTAAGATCTGTAGTTTTTTTAAATGCAACTAAAAGTTGAAATAGGCTGCAACGGAGTGAATACCCACAGAAGTCACACGAGGTGACCTGTCCACCTCTAATGTACGGTGCATAATTGTGAGGAGTACTTTTAAAACAGACCTCTAGATCTTTATAAGCTCTCTTCATTTCTGTGAAATATCTGAGGAATAATCATTATTAGTCTCCCCTACCCCTCTCAAGAAACAGCCTTCCCCTTCCTTTAATGCATGAGCACTAATCAAATGTCATTTGCTCATGATTAGAGTTCTTAATATGCGTAGTTAAGACATTCCAGTTGAGAGGCTTCTTAAGAACTAAAAATCTACAGTTCCAAGCCCACTCGAATGTTTTAATGAGGTCATAGATCAGTGCCTGCTGGACAACAGTCCTCATTAAGAAACTAGTACTCATAATTCAGTTTAATTGGCTAATATAGTACATGCTGCAGATGCTGTCAGCACATAATCTTCCACACTTGTCCGGATGTTCCAGGTAATTTGCATATTGCCACTAATTTTAATGTTTACCCATGTTCATCCTCTCACGTTGATTTATACAAAAGCACTGATGGAGCCAATGGGGTTGTGTTTCTCTAGCCTTGATAGGGCTTAGAGTGGCAGGGAGTAAGAGAGAAGGTCTGTGCACATGTAGTTGGTTGGAGATGTACAAAGACAATGTGAGCTGCCTTCTTTTCGGCAGGTGGAAAACATGTTTATCAAGCTGACTCCTTGGAAACATGATATGACATAATAAAGAGGTTTCATTCAGCAGAAGTCTGGAATACAAAAACACAAATTAAAGAAACCCCAGGGAGCTTTGAATAAACTTAAACTGTACTGATGTGTGCCAAATGCGAATGGTTTAGAAGAGTTGAAAGTACTGTGGCTGGATCTAATTTTCCATGTCTGAGAACTGCACAGGATCTGTGCCCAATTTATCTGAGTAGCTAAAAAGGATAGAGGGCATGATGGCTCAACGGTTAAAGACCCTGAGCTTGTCAACTGGAGAGCTGACAGCCTGGGTTCAAGACCCGAGCTCTGCGCAATGGGGTGAGCTCACGTTACTTGCACCAGCTCCTGCCCACCTAGCAGTTCGAAAGTATGCAAATGCAAGTAGATTAATAGGTGCCACTTTGGTGGGAAGATAAGAGCGTTCCATGTGCCTTTGGACTATAGCCACGCTAGCCACATGACCACAGAAATTGTCTTTGGACAATGCTGGCTCCCTTGGCTAAGAAATGTAGATGAGCACCATGTCCTAGGATATGACTGACAGGGAAACCTTTACCTTTAGTTAAATATGATAGCAAGTTAGTCCTGCAACCAAATATGTATTCATCTCGATATAATATCTCAGGTTCAGTCTTAAACTTCCCGTCTATAAATCCTGTAGGTCCATGGTAATGTCACTTCTAATAAATCATATTTATCATATTAGTTTTCACATGCATTCATCAGATCCTTCCTTGGCATTCTATGAATGCACAGACTGTTCTATCCACTCCATATGGCTGGAAAGCAATTAGTGCCATTAATTTAAAAAAGTGAAGGAACGCCATCAAAAATTTTCATACTTTTCTGTGTTGTTCCTCAATTGTATCTGATAATTATTTTATTGCCTGTTGAGTTTCCAAGTTTGTTTTTCCTTATGGCATCTTTAAGTTACTTAGGGAACCAGCCAGGCCCATTCAGGATATAATAAAATCCCTTTCTTTCAAACTTGGCATCTGCATTAGCCATGTGTTTGGTCCTTATGAGTGGGGGAGGATCTTGTCCAGCTCTTTTTTCCCATTCTACCCTCCCTATTATTAGAATATAACTTAAATTATTTCTAATCTCTTGAGAATTGTAGCTTGCCAGTAGAGAAGAGGGATTGAAGCCTGCCTAACAAAAATTAGAGCTGGCAAGTGACATGTGGCTCCCCAAGGCAGATGAGCAAGGACCCTCAAGTGCTACTCAAGCTATGTTAGCATTTGTGAGAAATAAATATCTGTAAGTTCTTGCTCTGCCAATAAAAATACAACCAAGTCAAAATAATACCAAACAACTGACATTTGTCTTCCAAGGAGGACACCTTATTTTTTCTGACAGAACCAGCTCTGACATTAACCTTCAGTTCCTGAAATGATCTATGCACATGAGTCACTGAGAAGGAGACCAAGAGAAAGCATTATTATTTGAGGCAAATTGGCCAGTCAGAAATGAACCCAAGAGATAATTGACCTGGACTTCAACTCTGGTGATAGAACCACATTGCCCATCAAACTTCAGAGTAGATGGTGCAGAGCAGGCTGAATGCATTACATTCTTGGTGTAATGATAGGATCCTCAAACTATAATAATCCTGAGTGCTCTCCTTAAAACATTTTTATTTCTAGATTACTCTAAGAATTGGGGGAAAAATACTCTCCATTTAGTTTATACTAATACAGGACTACTACATAAAACTTTTTTTTTCAAAAAAAAATGTACTGAAAATACCTGAATTCTAAGAGAAGACATGAGCATGGCATATTTAGCATGAGCAGCTTTTTCAAACTCCAACTTTGCTTTTGAATACTTAAATATATACTGTCTCAGTGCTTTTCTGCAATTTTCTGTCCTTCAATATCTTTCCCTTGCTAAAATAAAAGGTTAGAGGAAAGATATTTCATATTCCTTCAGCCCTGAGATTTCCATGAAGGAGTGTTGTCTAATGAAGTCGATTGTGGGTCTTAATTGAATTGAGAATTTGTAAAAACTGTGGTTGTGAAGGATACACCATCATTCCTGCATATATGCCCTAGCATATAATCTTTATATACTGTTGTTGCTCTCTAGCCCCATCTAGTGGCCAGAGGGACAAATACCAACTATATTGTTTTGAAGCTGACCCCATCCCTTTACCCATCAGCCCGCACTCTCAAAACAAGTGCATGCTGGGAAGCCAGACTCCATTTTCCTTTAGCATTTGGAGGAGGCCAAAGCACAAAGAAGAATTCATCTTAATCTGTGGCACATGGTCATCCAAGGACAAACTCACATCCCTCACACAGAACATTGCTGGTGAGATTTAGATTACTTGTATTTATTAATTGTTATGTTCAATAGTAACTCAATACTGTCTATCTTGTATTTGGTTCTCATTGTATGTATCTCTATTTCCCCCAGTTTCATCATATCCTCTTCTTTCAATAAAGCATTCAGATCTATACATGCAGTCTGTTTTATTGGAGGCTAGCTGCACACAGACTAATGTGTAGTGAGGACAGAACATTAAGTTGTTCCGCTGCTCACTGCACTTTCGTCCTTGTTTTGTCAAAATCAGCTTTTTTCAATCTGTTCTATATTCTTTCCCCCATCTCTCCCTCCCTCCCTCCCTTCCTCTCCAGTTGCTGTGTGATTGAAGTCTATATATTTCCTCGAAAAAGCCATGAAATCATGAAGCAGCCTCAGTTTTTGCAAAGAGGTGACTTTCTGATTCATGTGGAAGATATTTAAATTCTCAGAACCAATCTCATCCCTGCTTGCAGTTTTCCTTCTCGCAATATAGCCAATTTCCATTAACCGTTTTTTAAAAATAAAGGATATGATTATCATTACAACAAGAGTTCATAGAACATATTAATTTTACAAAAGCTAAATTTGGATTTTTTCAAGTTTTTTTTTAAAAAAGGTAACTTCTCCTTCAAATTCCTCTTATGCTCCTGGTGACTACTATAACTGTTCATACAATTTATTTGTCAAGCTTGTTTTTTTGGGGTGGATTCGGGTAGGGGGGGAAATGGTCTTTTCCAGCTTCCCAATCAAGAATACATCTTCAGCATTCCCTAATCATCTCCCATCCAAGTATTAACCATGACCGATCTTGATGAGAAGCTCCATTTTCAGCTTTTTGGTATCAGTTGAAATTATCTAAGTAGCATCTCCTTGTTTTGTGCTTTTGAGTCAGTTTTAACTCCTGATGACTGCATGGCCTAATCCCTGCAGTTTCCCAGTGGAGATTATTCGGAAGTGGTTTGCCATTGTCTCCTTCTCAGGGCTGAGAGATGGTGGTTGGCACAAGATCACTCAGCTGCCTTGGTGTTGAAGACAGGACTGGAGCTCATTGTTTCTGTGCTGCCTTGCTCCCCCCTCTCTCTCACATACACATGTATAGCAAGAGTTGCTATGGGTGTTTATTCAACCCCCCCAACAGGTTTTCAGAAAACACCCCCCGTTGTGCAAATCTGGATTCCGAGTTCACTATGGCAAGAGTCACTGGGTAACTGAATACAATGGGCACACACGAAGTCCAGGAAAGTAGTCAACAAATTGAATGGGTCAAGATACACAGCATGAGCACACAAGGCACAGAACTGGGCAGGTTGCTCCAGCAATGTTCATGTCCTCAGGGTGGGGTTAAGTAGGTAACATTGGTGCAGCTCTTCATGAGGGGTGAAGTTGCCTCCTCAAAAGTAGTCTAGCTGACCATTGTTCCTGTCTCCTCTCTGCTCTATGTGTCCTTGGATTAGGAGGAGGTATGGACTTTACCTCCTCCTTGTCAACTGTCCAGTTGGCGAATCCAGAAAAAGAAACTTTTGGGACATTATCTTACCAAGAGTATAAACTTTACTAAATAGAGTGGTGTGGTGGCCTAGAGGTGGAGCTCTCGTCTCACAATCAGGAGGCTGTGAGTTCGAACCTAGGTAGAGGCTGATATTTCCCTCTCTGGGCACACTGAGAATATATCTGCTGAATATAACACCGCATTGGTGACAGGAAGGGCATCCAGCCATTAAAACACTCTGCTAACTCCATTCAGTTGCCCAGACTCCACCCTGCAAAGGATTATGGAGCCGTTAAAAGAAGATGATAAACTTTACTGAATAAATCCACATTGGCCCAGAAGAAGCTAAATCAGCTCTGGGCTTCCCATGCAACTGCACACATGGTTCATTCCCCCTTTCCCCACGGGCCACCCACAGTCCATTATATCCACTAATCACTTCTGTTCATTTTGTTTTGGGAACCAGCCGATCACGCTGTGGCATCTGCTCTGGGTATCCTTGAGGGGAGGGAACAATGCCTCACAGGAAACAATGATGCTTGGAAGCCATTCTCGCCACCATTGCATTCCAATCCACTACCTTTCCTTTTCCTTTGTTAAGCTGTGAGCAAAGTGGAATATAGGGGAAAGTTTGAATCGGTCTTGACACTCCACATTGCTAACAGGTGGCAACTGCAACTCCCGGTCCTCAGCTGGAGTCTCTTGACCAACTTGCTGCAGCTGTGACTTGCCTCACCTCCTCAGCCTGTTACTTGTCCAATCAACCCAACTGAGGCTTCTCTGTCAGGGTAGAACTCTCCAAGCCCAAATCCAGGCCATCGCTGGGCAACACGCTTTGCCGACTCAAACTCTTCCTCCAAACTCGCATCCAGAGAAGGGTCTGGGGGAGGATCCATGACAGTCTCCCACTTTCCAGCCTGTTCCTTAACCTCTGTATTAAATTGGATCTTGGTATCATCTAGTGGGATTAATTTTCCTAGATCAGATTTACAAAAGGATGGTGGTCATTGGCCCGTAGCCCTGTCCTACTAAAATCCCTTTCTTCTTCTTGAGCTCAGAAATGCCAGGATGGACTTTCCTCATTTTCGCCGCTATCAGTACTGGCCAGGCCTGATTAATAACTACCAAAAGAACTTGACATTGAATTTGAAAGACTTTGAAAACAATCAGCTCCTGGCTATTGCAGAGAGAACAATTATAAATGGGGAATTAGATTTCTGAAATATCTTTCCTGGCTTAAGCAAGAATTCTAAGCAGTGACACTAATACATCGTAATTACCTGTTTTTCTCTCTTAGCTTCATGGGTTCATTTGAACAATTTACCCAGGGAAAGAAGGGAAGGGAAGGGAAGGGGAAGGGAGAGAAGAGGAGAGGAGAGGGGAGGGAAGAAGAGAAGAGAAAAGAGAAAAGAAGAGAGGAGAAGAGAAGAGAAGAGAAGAGAAAAGGGAAGGGAGGGGAGGGGGGAAAAGAAGAGAAGAGAAGAGAAGAGGGAAGGGAGGGGAGGCCAAAAACAGAAGAGAGAAGAGAGGAGAAGAGGGAAGAGGAGAGGAGAGAGGAGAAGAGAAGAGGGAAGGGAAGGAAGGGTGAGAAGAGTGGAGAACAGTGAAGGGAGAGGGAGAGGGAGAAGAGAAGGAGAAGAGAAGAGAAAAGAAAAGAATGCCAAATATTTTATATATCCAAATATATCCATAAGTCCTTATTCTGACAAAGGAGCTGAAACAAAACCAACCCTATGGCAGAGGAATGACATGGCAAAAAGACATCACTATCTCTAAAGAGATATTTCATTTCTGTCATTATTCACTGTGCACGAGTCCTTTTTGTATTGTGCAAAAAACATGGGTGAAACAAATGCCTCCTACGAATCCATTTTAAACAGCAGAAGACATTTCAGCAGTGAGCCCTGAGCCGAGCAGTCTCACATGAGCAGATCTCGCTGAGAGGGAAATGGCTGCATCTAAAGGCTGCAAACATTTGGGTGAAACCTTTTTCTTAGGACAAACCCTCTCCTGATGCTTGTTTGAGCAGAAAATGATCAGATGATCAGTCCCACTTATTTGCTCACATCGTTCAGATTCAGACAACCAACTCTGTCCCCCTTCCCAATGGCTGCAGTGGCCAAAAAAATAAAAAATGTGGTTCCTATGTAGAACAAACTACATCCAGGAAAAATGTATTCAGATAATCGGGCTTGCAGGGATTATAACCCTTATTATGAACCAAGTGGCCAAGGCAAGGCAGGTCTCAAGAGAGTTCTTTATTTCTCTTAATAAATGTTCCAGCCAACAGCCCCCCAACGACTGGTAAGGCTCCATCCCCACACTACCCTGGAGGCAGCCTCCCTCCATCTCCCAAACACACCCCTGGTAGTACAAAGAAAACCCACAGAGTAGAAGCACAGGGCAAGATCCAGAGTTCCAAGGCCGGTCCACAAGGCAGAGTCCCGGCACAAGACAGTCCTCAGGACGAGAAACAGGTCCCAGGCAAGAAACAGGCCCAAAGGCACAGTGAAGCAGAGGCCGAATGCAGGCCACAAGAGAAGGGCTAGGTCCAAAACCAAAGGTGAAGAGCAATCTTCCAAGCAAGGCAAGGCAAACACCAACAGATACTAATCAAAGCCGGGGCAGTATAAACCAAAGCAAACAATTGTTCCTGGCAAAGAGTAACTCCCCATGGCTTTTCCTTAAATTATATTCCTCCAGGTGTTCCTTGTGAGGAATGGTGGGGCAACCTCCTCCTGAGTAGCCTTGCAGCCCTTCTTTGGGCTTGCCTTCTCTCTGCTCTCCTTGCCCTTGGATCAAGTGGAGGAGGCAGCTCTCATCAGAGGAGGTCGGCTGCCTATCAACACCACTGCCTGTCAGCAGCCAATCCTCCCCTATGTCTGTGTAGACAGGCAGTTCTCCGTCTGGTCAACCACATCCCCAATGCCTGAGGGGCCTGGGACAACATCGTACTCAGCCCCTTGTGTGCCTTCCCTATTGGATGGTCCCACTTTCAACTCAGAATAACAGAGTTGGAAGGGACCTTGTAGGTCATCTAGTCCAACTCCCTGCCCAAGCAGGAGACACTACACCATTTCTGACGGATGGCAGTCCAGTCTCTTCTTGAAAGCTTTCAGTGATGAAGCTCCTGCAACTTTGGAAGGCAACTTCTGTTCCATTGGTTGATTATTCTCACTGTGAGAAAAATTCTCCTTATTTCTAGGTTGAATCTCTCCTTGATCCATTTCCATCCATTATTCCTTGTCTGGCCTTCGGGTGCTTTAGCTGGCTTGGATGGTCCAAGGCGTTGGGCCAGTGTGTAACGCTATGTTGTGGTCTGTGCTGTCAAAAACTGTGCATGATACGCTAAGTCCCTGGCAAAGTGTGACGTAGGTCAGCAGCCCCTGAAGCAGATTCTCTTTTAAGGAAGGTCTTGCAATCTTTTAGAGACTTCTCCCTGTAGGTTCTGCCTTTCAGGTGAAGGTGCGTCTTCCTGCGTAGAGGACATTGCTTACCGGGGTTAGTGGTTTTATGCATGGCCGCCCGGCAACCTGTTTTGTTTGCGGCCGGGAGGTGTGGTATGTGCAAGTAAGAAGGCCCAATTGGGATCGTTCATAATCTTTGTTTGCTTTGAGACAAAATCTACACACTGAACGGTGGGAATGGCAGCTGAAGTTTCGTCTTATGTTCGAACCCGTACGTAACCCACTTTTGTTGTAGGTCTTGAGGGACCTTCAAAACTATGGGTTTAATTCCCCAGGCTGTGTCCAAGAAAGAAAGGCCTGCTTTGGCAGATTGTAGTCCTTGCAACAAATCACTTCTGTTGAATTTAAGTTTACCGACAAAGAAATAAAGGGAGAGTAGTATAGATTTAGGAGACGCGGTGGCTCAGTGGCTAAGACGCTGAGCTTGTCGATCAGAAAGGTCGGCAGTTCAACGGTTCGAATCCCTAGCGCCGCGTAATGGAGCGAGCTCCTGTTACTTGTCCCGGCTTCTGCCAACCTAGCAGTTCGAAAGCATGTAAAAAAATGCAAGTAGAAAAATAGGAGCCACCTTTGATGGGAAGGTAACAGCGTTCCATGCGCCTTCGGCATTTAGTCATGCCAGCCACATGACCACGGAGACATCTTCGGACAGCGCTGGCTCTTTGGCTTTGAAACGGAGATGAGCACTGCCCCCTGGAGTCGGGAACGACTAGCACGTATGTGCGAGGGAACCTTTACCTTTACCTTTATCTACATGCAATCTATAAATCATCCAACATTTCAGTCCTGATGTCGGCAAAAAAGCCCATAAAGAGTTACCAGAATTTTAGAGAACAATGTCTTATTTTAACATAACATTAACAACCAATTTTTATATTGTTTTTTTTTTTTTAGTTTTGATGATCTTGATCTTGATCTTTTTCAGATGCCATTGTAGGATTTGGTCCCTCTTCAGTTTTATTTTTTCCCATCCCAAAGGCTTCTTTAAGGCTTTAACAAATCTCTTTTGTAAATCCAGCAAAAAGTCATTATCCAGGTCATTCCCTTGGTTTACCATTTGTATTTCCACTTTAATTGTCAAATCTTTAACCAACTCCTTTTATATATCCAGAAAATTCTTACTGAGGCCACTCTTGGTTTGTGATTTCTGTGCCACTTTAGCTGTCTTATAATTCACACTTTTTTATTATCCAGTATTTCTGATTCTAGTATTTCTGCATCAAGAAAAATTGTCCCACATACGTCATTCCTTCATTAGTAACTTCCGGACATAATCTATCCATAGAAGCAGATATCATTGCTGGCATTGTAATTACTAATTTCTGGCCCCATTCTTTAAAAATCTTTTGGGGTATTTCAAATGTTGTAATATTTTGTGCCATTTTACAAATCTCTATACCAAAAACCACAGGCAGGTTTACATTTATTTTTTTTTCCTTTTCTGTCTGGAATCTTTAGTCTATTCTAAGATCCAATTTCTGAAATCATAAACGTTCAAATCTCTGATCACATTCTCATGAAAAGCTGTTTATTTTATATAATTATTTCCAAAATCTTATAATAAGTTTCAATATTACAAATTTATCTGGACCCTTAATTCAGTTACAACTTCCTCTTTTATAATTTTCTTAGATCAAAGTCTGATGTAGCTTTTTGCTCTTCGTTTCCAATTCTTAAACTTATGATTAATTTTTCTTTTTTCAAGAATGAAACCTATTACTGTTGGGATATGAATATAACTCTGACAGTATTATAAATACTTGTTTAAAATGGTTTATTTAAGAACATATGTGTTGCACAAAATGTATATACAAAACCTCTCAATGATATTGAAAGAAGATGTTTTATATGCATATATTCTTTTTTTAAAACATTTCTTTATTAAAAATTCATTTAAAAAAAAAAAATCTCTGATGGAATGGAAATGAAGACAGTTAAACATAGTGGATATATGGATCCAAGAATCCTATTCTTTGCTTCAACTCTGTTCTAAGGGTTACTAAGATAATTTATGGGCGTATTTTGAACTTTTGGAGGAATACATATTAAATATTATATTGTCAAATGTTGACAAATATTAATTGCTAAATCTTGCTAAATTTCATTTTTTTTCCCGATTTCAAATAGCATAATCACATATTACTAAACTTCAAGAACTGGTATCAGTGAAAATCTACTCAGTGAATATCTCACCTCAAAACTGTTGGTGAGATTCCCTTAATTAATCTCTCTTCACAAAATATCATAGGGAACATTAAACCTGTACACAAAAACGGAAGCTGTTTGCTTGGGTCAGACTCAACCAATGTAAAACCAGCCTGCCATCCTGCATGAGTAAACAAATGGTTAGAATCTAGAGAACGGCAGATTTTTTTTTTTATTAACCAGAACTCATTCAATAGCAGTCTTTACTTGATACCAGAAATGATGGCCTTTCAACTGTTTCTACGGCAGAAATTCTGTACCCGAAAAAAAAGTAACTCCCTGCAGAACCTCAGTTCGCGAACGCAATCCGTTCTTGGACTGCGATCGTGAACCAATTTGGTCACATTCTGAAGCGACACTCACTGCGCATGCGCAGACAATTCTGCGCATGCAAAGAAGGGAAAATGGCATGGAAAGGAATCTTTCCACGCCATTTTTGTTCGTCAACTGATTCAAAATTCGGCTGGCTTTTTTGTTCGGGAACCCAATTGGTCACGAACGGAGGTGTTCATGAACCGAGGTTCCACTGTACAGCCAAAAGGCAAAGACAAAGCAATTCATAAACAAGGTGACAAGGGTAAGAGGGCGCCTGGAGTTCTTCTTCCCAATCCTATTATCCTGCTTCTCTAACCTGATAGGATTAAATTCTTCATTATCCACATGCCAATTTTCCTTCGATTCCTTTTGCTGACTGAGAAAGATCAACAACTGGGCACTAAGAAAAGCTGTGTGCCCAAGTCATATAAGGAACATTCATCTGAACTATCGTAGATGACACACAAGGTCCCTTCCAACTCTGTTAATCTGTAATCTGTAATTCTGATAGAGCTTAAATGTAGAAGCAGGTTGTTGTTAGTTGCGAAGTCGTGTCTGTCCCATCGCGACACCATGGACAACGTTCCTCCAGGCCTTCCTGTCCTCTACCATCCCCCAGAGTCCATTTAAGCTCTTCTCACCGACTGCTTCACGGACTCCATCCAGCCACCTCCTTCTCTGCCGTCCCCTTCTTTTTTTGCCCTCAATCGCTCCCAGCATTAGGTTCTTCTCCAGGGAGTCCTTCCTTCTCATGAGGTGGCCAAAGGATTTGAGTTTCATCTTCAGGATCTGGCCTTCTAAA
>JANHJO010009334.1:198181-210530 GCA_032468235.1 Pseudoxyrhopus heterurus
GGAAGGCCTGGAGGAACATTGTCCATGGAGTCGCGATGGGTCGGACACGACTTCGCAACTAACAACAACAACTGGTTAGAACTATACCACAACCCTAGTGGACTGACCCCATCTAATACTACCAGAAACTTCTTTCTGGGAAATAGTGATCCCAAAGAAACCGAGTCTCTATGGTTTGTCCAGTGATGCCACCTTAACATTAGAGTCAGATCAAGCTAAATCAATACTAAGGCAAAGGAATTTAGATATAGGTCAACCAGAAATTGCTGATTTCTCTCATAATTGCGAATAAACCAAATTTCAGTGCCTAAATCAGCCTTGTATTTATATCATATGACAATTCCCAAATTTAGGAGAACCTTATTTTTAGCTCAATTTAATACTCTCCCCACAGTTGTCCTGGAAAGAAAATATAGAAAAACCCTACATGAAACCCAATATAATAGGGCTCCTGCAATACAGTTACCAGCTCATGTTCTTCTGTATTGCTAGTTCTATAGAACATTTGCCACCAGTTGATTAGCCTTGTTTTATTTAAACTTCTGGGGCATTCTGATAATTTTTAAACAATCAAAATAAATGCATTTCTTTAAAAAGTAGCAATATTTCTTTAAAAGTAGCAACACTTTGCTACATTATATATAACCACAAATAGTTGCTAATCATTCTTGTTGTTAGGGGATAGATTTGCATTGTTCACTTTGTTGAATGTGGTCAATCACTGAAATAATCGATGTAGACAGATAGACAAACTTTATGGTAACAACTAAGAATAAAAAAATATTTTAAAAGGACCCGAAGATGTCCTTTTCAAAGACTGAGCAAATGTTCCCTTCCTTTTTTTTCCTGTTTGCATTGCTAATTGATGGGTCTAAATAATAACTGCTGTAGCAAAAGGATATTTGCATGAGGTAATCTTGACAGAGCCATGATTTGTTCCTGGACTATTACTTTAGAGTATTATTTACTACATTAGAGCAATAGACCAACCTTGTTCTTATCTGAGAAAGAAACTTTCTTCCATGATATAAAGTTAAGATCATATCTACAGCCCCAAGGACAGACGTCTAGGCAGTGTTACCCTGAAATTAGTGATGTCCTCCATTGATCATGATCCCAAGATGAGAATCCTCTATTGACCTCTTTATAATAAGCCACAAGGAAACTGCTGGGCCTGACAGAAGTCTCCAAGATGCTGACTTCTCAGATGTTTCAAAAATAGTCTTCCTGGGTCCTTTGTTAGTCTGGAGGAGCCAGGTGGCTTCATGTGATGAGCTAGGTCCAGAATCTATCCAAGGAATGGGATATCAGGACTTGCTCTTAAAAATAACACCAGTTCTAGAGAACTGTGGCTTCAGAAAACCATCTCTAACCTTATCTTTCCATCCAGCTATTGAAGAATACATCTAAGATTGAACTTTGAAAACCAGAAGAATGTGCTGAGACAGAAAAAGTGTTTTCTCTCTAAAAGTGCTAGACAGAAGTTCCCTGAAGATGGGCTCCAAAAGCACGGAAGACAAAACCTTTGGTGCCAGTGACTGGCCCAGTTTGGATCCTGTTTTTCCTCTGCCTCCTTGTTTTTCCCTGCCTGTCTCTTTAGTTCACAAAAAGTGCAACTCCTTAGCATGCATGTGCTACTCTATACTTTATAATTTTTTAACCCTCTTTGCTATGGTAGAAACACTGAAAATTCTGGCTTTCTTTGTTGTTGCAAGACTCTCTATTGTTCCCATCCTGTGTTTTTTTTTTCCTTTCCTCATTTCCCCTGTGACACTCTGACCTTCTGCTTCATCTTTCTCTCATTGAACTGACTACGCTACTCTCTGAAATCCTTCCCCTTTCATTTTGAACTAAATGTGAAATTCTCAAAATGCATAAGCCGCTTCTTATTTGATTGGCATTTGTCTTTAGCTTCAAATAAGCTTTGTGCTCAATTCTGCATAAACTGCCAATAATTTATTATTTGACTATTCGGTACCCCATTGGTCTCAATTATTATTTAAGGATTTGTATTGATTGGCTATTAATTATGGTTTTGTCTGGGGAATTTCAGAATGTATAAGCCTGTTTAATCCCCAATAAGATTCTTATAGACTTGACACTCTAGGAAGCCTTAATTCAAGATAAAAGATGTGAAAGAGCAAGTGCCTGATCTTTCAAATATGTAAAGAATAGGCCATAAAGAAATTTCTCACTGCTAAAATGACAAAATGCCAATGACAAACAAAAGGAAAACTCATTTTATCATTCTTTAATTGCACGTGAAATGCAGGACAGGCTCATAATATATATTTAATCCAAATCATAATAACCTAACTTTAATAGCGATCCAGGATGTTTCCATAATGGTAATCCACTGGAATGAGAATTGTCCCCAGCTCTAACAAGTTGCACAATTGCTAGATCTTGTCTGCTGTTCCCTTCTTCCTTGCTCAGCTACAGAGTAAAATTAGAATTCCTCTAGTCACAAGACAAGGAAAAAAGATGAATCAGATGTCCACCAAAAAATCTGAAGAGGAAGCAGATCAACTCTGGGCAACCTGTGGCCCTCTGATATTGTTTAATCAATCATTCCTCTCTTGGCTTGAAATTCTGGAGTTTTAGCTGAGGAACGTTTGGAAAAACATTGCTACATTCCTAAGATTCAATTTCATTAGTTGCAGGCAAGAATTGACTATAGGTACAGTATGTGTCATGAATTCTCCAAGAATATCATTACACATCCTGAATTCCTGGAACTTATTGGAAATGTAGTAGATACTAGATCTAGTTAAGTACCCACTTTTAAGGAAATTGGTTTATGAATGTAAAGCTTTCCTTCTGTTTTCTTAAAGACCTTGGTATTAGGGATGAAGCACACTAGACTTAGGAAAGGATTAACGAGATCTATAGTGCCATAGGGAACATTGGTTTAGTGATTAATTTCATGTTATACCCTTGGGAACAAAACAGCAGAGTATATTTGTCTCTATAATCCCTTTTCCCAAATGTAATTACAAATGGAATTGATCAAGTCATGTGTTTCTACCACAGACACGTTAGAATTGCTAGGGTATGTAATAACTTAGTACAGATCATCAGTCGTCAGAGCTAGAGGAAATTGGATACTAGACTCTTTCTTTAAAGAAGAAAGAAAAGTGGCAATTTTTTAGAATAGTTTTAAAACTCCCAAGGGTGCTTTTTCCAAAAGGCAACTGGCCTTTCTTGGGGGGGGGTTTTTCTTTGAAAACGTTTCACTCTCATCCAAGAAACTTTTTTCAGAACTAAAGTTTTGATAGATCTCCCCCTCAAAGGTATTTACAACTCAGTTCTGAGGGCTGCCTATCTGCAGTCATGGTCGCATTTTGGGTACTTGGCAACTGGCCCGCATTTACAATCCTATGGTCACATGACTGCAATTTCTAGAGTTTCGTATTGAAAATCAGCATTTACCTTCAGCTTTCTGCAAAAATGTCCCATAACAAATAATGGGTTTACTTAATGGCCACTGCAAAAAATGTTCAGAAAAGCAGGTCAGCCATGTGATGACTCACTTCACGAGCATCATGACTTACGATCCTAATGGGCCACCTCCATTACACTCATAAGTCAAGGTCTAACTTTCTCTAAACTGCTTCAGCATCCGATAATCTCAGTGTCAACTGTCCAACTAGTGAACCCAAAACAAGGAAAAACTCTCAGGAGCTTTGAATTCCCAAAAGTAAAACTTTATTGGATTTTGATATTGAAGAAACAAAACCAGCTCTGATTTTTCTGCGGAAATGCTTGCTTAGTTAGACAATACCTTCCCTTTCTCCCCACCCCTGGGTGATCACATTGTCCATTATGAGGCGTCCTTTTGTTATGGGAACAGTCCATCTCTTTCTCAAGCACCTGCAGTGGTGACCTTGATGGTTTCCAGGCTCTCATGACCTGTGCACCTTTTCTCAGCATTCCATTCTTCCCTTCCCTCCCCCCAGTTTATTGGTCAAGTTGAATAGCAATAGAGTTTGAAAGAAGCAAAGCGGTTCAATCTTGACACCCGGTCTTCTTTCCACCATCCACCTTCACACCTCTTTAATAGACAGGGTGCAGTGAAATGAATGCTTCCCTATTTTATTTTTGCACAAAAATCTTCCACCCATCTCAACATAACTCAGCCGAATGTCAGAATACCACCAAACATGAAGAAATTCTATTCCAAATCAACAAAGAGTTGCAGACTATGGTTTGCTCAAAGCTCAGAGAGCAAATAGGAGCATAAAAGCCCTAGTACTGAGATCACACACGCGAAGAAACCTTTAAAAAATACCAAAAAACCCATAAAACCTTATAGTTCCGTATAGTTTGAAATCTGTCCTCTGGTGTTAAGGGGATAATTTTTTCAATCTGTTGACTCATTAAAACAGCATGAAAGTTGCATGTAGGACTTGCATATACCAGAGATTTTGAGTCAGCACAATGTGTGATGTATTGTTTATTTTATTGTTCCTTTTTGAGCTTAAAAGAAGTCACTTGTGCAGTAGCCTGTGGGTGTCCGATAACCGAATGTAAAAACCTCTGCAAATATTATTTCAGTATTTATTTTTGGTCCCCAAAGGATTACAGCCAGTGATTAATATGGGCTTTTTTGCATTGTTTTTAATTACAATAATACCTTGTGGTTAAGCGAAGGCTGAATTTGAAAAATCTCTCCTGACAGCCTTTACTTTTCTCCTCATTGCCTTTTGAGGTGTGCAAGTGAAACTTTAATGGATATATTTTCTTTCTATTCAACCAGCCCGAAAATCTAACAGTGCCAAATGGTAATATAAACCCAAGAAATAATAAAGACTTCAATTCTGAGTTCTTGATAACTCTGCCAACAAGACTTGCAAGAGATCAGAGTGGGGAAAAAATATTCAGGCAAAAAGCACTTTTCTGTAGCTAAAACAAATTGCTTTATATATTTGTTAAGCCTTTGTTGCCTTTAATTCTTGTGGTCAGGTGTTTTTCCTTCACCTCACTGTCACACTGTGCTTTGACAAGCTGCCTAGCAGGTGAACTCAGTTCCAAGGACAATTATTTCAGCTAGGATAGGAATTCAATGTAACTGAAATAGGGCAGAATTTTCCATTTCTTGCTCCGTATGGCTTTAATTCTGAAATCTCGGAGGAATATTGAAGAGAAACTCCGGAGGGGGATGTTTCTTTTCATTTGCAAAATGTAACCTTACAGGAAGAAAGTCAGTTGAAAAGCAGATCCAAATCAAGGGAAATTCAGACAGATAATTAACATGATTTGTCTTTAATCATTTGAAGGTCTCTAGGTCATCCAGATGTCAGACATTTGATCTCCCACTTTGCTCTAACTGGGTGATACCCAAAAGACATTTTCTTTTTTTAAAAAAAAGGGGGTAAGGGAAAAGAATTTAATTTCCGAAAACAGACCAGTATCTTAATATACAAATACAGGTAAGTGATCTTTATGAATGATTGAAAAGGTTTGAAGGCATGCCTAATTCAAGTCACTGGGGGCAAAGGATTCTGGGAGAGCAAAGAGGAGCTCACCATGACCTGCAGAGAAGTGAGACTTCATCCAGTGCATTAGGCTAGCAGCCTGTGAACTGAGCCAATGGGAATATTTGCATAACACCAGAGGATTCTGGGAGCATGAAGAATTGCTCAGCAGGAGTGCAGAGAAGTGGAACTTCATCCAGTGGGTCAAGCTAGCTGTCCAATTGTTTCCTAGGTAGCATTGCTTTCCTTCATTCCCCGAGGTCATCCACACGTTCCACTACTTTTCGCCTTTGCTATGAAGACTTGTCTTGCCCTAGCCTTGTGGATTGCTTTACCTTCAGAACTGCCTTTGCCTAGTACCTTGTCTTTGTTCTGAGGACTGTCCTTTGCCTTATGTCTGGACTATGCCTTGTGAACTTTCCTGATAACACATGGGCTATTGTTTGGCTGCCTTCAGGGTAGTGTGGGGTGGACCCTTACTGGTCGTTGGTGGGCCGTTTGTTGAACACTTCTTAAGGACAATAAAGGACTCTCTAAAATCCTGCTTTGCCTTGACCACATGGGCCACAACAGTTTCTATATTTCCAACATTCCTTGCTAAGTGAACATACAAATGAAAGCTAAAGCTAAAATTAAAATGCCAGATCATAGGTAAAGTCATAGTTGAAAACAGTGAAGGAAATTAAAATGAAAATACAAAGTTTTACAAGGCTGGTTCTATGAAAATATTTTTTCCCTATAATTCATGTTTAATTAAAAGCATACAATCATTTTCAGGCTGAGGACTACCTTTGGCCTTGTTAGATTGTCACAGGCACAGGTGAATAGGCCCAGGGAGAAAAAAAAATTAAATTACACTTCCTTAATATAAATTAAATTAATTAAATGCTATTACTATGATTGCTTCTCACTTTCTTAATGCTTCTCCCCTTCTATTGTATTATCATATCTTAAAAATTGTCTGAGTCTGAGTGTAACACCCAAATCTTAGGTGGTTATAAATAAGCCCTTAGACTGAATAAAATGGGGGTGACATAGGCAATATTTCTCCTTTGGAAGGACATATCAAAATCAAAGTGCCATGACCAAAAGAGACCTCATACAAAATAGTTTGTAAGTTGTTGAAATACAGTGCTATTATTATTCTGTACCAATGAGAGCTTGGTATTAAAGAATAAATTACCTCATTTTTCAAAGTTGGAGAAGTCCTCTTCCATTGTGAACCGTTAGACTATATACCAATATGAAAGCTGAAGTAGAAAACAGAGTTCAGATCAAGGTGAATATATAGGTTCTCTGATGGGGGTAGTGATGATAAATTCGAAAGTGTATATTAATATAAATTGCATATCAGCTGCTATTATTTTGCCCCGAGAGGTCAAAACCATTTTTTTTTACTCAGTAACTGGGCCGAGTTTCACAGAACTAGAATGTGAAAATGTTCATAAATATACATTTGAATCACCACAGTCAGATTTTTTTTCAGACTAAATTTAGTCTGAAAAATGTTTCTTCTTTGAATATATTTCTTTGATTCAGTCTCAAGAGAAGAGGAAGTAGAGAAGGGAATACATCCTGTACAATTGTGTCAGTACATACCTTAAGGCTAGAAAGATGCACAGTATTTAACAAATTATGTGTTTTAAATATTTAATTGGGTTTCTTTAAACAGAAATGGTATGATTCACCACCACTGACCCACAATCCACTGGTATTTAGCTCTTACTTTAGAAAAAGCCATACAATCTAATGGATGAGTTAGAAAAGTTTAAAAAGTTACATGAAAAGTAGAACTTATATTTTAAAATTTAATGCATAAAAATCTCCATTGATTAGAAAAAGTTGTATACAAGATAAATACCAAATATGTAACTAGGAAAATTATATATGATGGAATGGTATAAAAAGGTAAAAGTTATAACACAGATCGTCACAGAAAAGATTTAGATGGATCCATATACCCCTACTTTACTGTTGATCATATAACCTGAATATAAATGTATATACATGTTAATGAGGCATGGAAAAAGGAGAAATTTTATAATCAATTGGTTTAGAGAAAAAATAATTTGAAGCAAGAATAAGAATGTATTAAATCATGGCCTCTTGTCTCCTTCTGCCTTGATTGACTTGGAAATATGATCTTCAGAATCTCTTAATGATGAGGTGAAGAAATTTAGTCTCACAAGGTACACTTTTTACATTAGAAATGTGAAATCCCCCCAATTTTTAAATCTTTTTATTAGTTTTACAATTCTCCCCCTTTACTTCCCAAAACCCAATACAAGTATACATAAAATTCATCACTATTTCTTATAAAAAATAAGGAAATGATAGAATTATATATTTTTAAATTTCTTTTCCCCCCTACCTCTAGAGTTTACATGTCATATTCTAAAATCTTCGTATTAATATTAATCACTTAACAGAATGCTAATACTGCATTTTTGTTCTGTAGTCTATTCTTAATATAGTCAATCCATAATTTCCAGTCTCTTTTGTATTTAATGTCCATCTCTTTAAGATAAGCTGTTATTTTTGCCATTTCTGCCAGATTCATCATCTTGCCAATCCATTCTTCTTCTGATGGTGTCTCTTCTCTCTTCCAGTATTGTCCCGAGAGTAGTCTTGCTGCTGTTATAATATTAAGCATCAATTTCATTTCTACATTACCAAGATTATCAAATATTCCCAATAAAAATATTTGTGGTTAAAAGGTATATATCTTTTAAGTATCTTCTGTGCTATTTTCCAAATTTTTATCCAAAACTCTTTTTAGCTTTACCACATGTCCACCACATATGAAAGTATGTTGCGTCTGTATATTCACATTTCCAACATTTGGGTTTCATTGTTTTATATATACAGGAAAGTTTAAAGGGATCTAAATAACACCTATAAAACAGCTTATAAAAATTTTCCCTTAAAATTTGTGCTTGTGTAAATTTTACATTTCGGACCCAAATCTTCTCCCAGGTTTCTAATACTATTACCTCCCCAAAATTCTGTGCCCATTTAATCTTACAATCTTTCACTAATTCTGTCTCTGAATCTATTTTAATTAGTATCTCATAAATTCTTTTTATATGACCTTTTCCCTTATCTCTAATTTGTTTAACCAATTCTTCTTCGGATTCGACCAGCCCTATTTGTTTATCCAATTTCCATCTATTTTTCAACTGAGCATATCAACGAAACTGGGGAAGGCTCCAGGACCAGATGGTTTAACAGTCACTTATTATAAGTCATTACAAAGTGAGTTAATAAAACCATTGAAAGACTTATTTAATAAAATATTAGCAGGAGGAAATATACCTCAAACTTGGAAAACAGCTTATATTGCATTGATACCTAAGGAAGACAGGATTTAACAAAACCGAATAATTATAGACCCATCTCTCTATTGAATAATGTTTACAAAGATACTAGCAACTAGATTGATGGGAGTTTTACAAAAAAATATACATGACGACCAATCAGGATTTATCCAGGGGAGATACCTTAAGGACAATATGAGGCAAATAATTAATATTATGGAATAGTTAGAGGTGAATAATCAGATTAAAGGAGCATTTATCTTTCTGGATGCAGAGAAAGCCTTTGATCAATTGAACTGGCAATTTTTGTTCAAGGTGTTAGAAAAGATGAACTTTGGAGATAGATTCAGGAGAGCAATACAGGGATTATACACAACACAAATGGCAGAGTTTATAGTAAATGGGCAATTATCAGATTCCCGCGAAATGTCCGCTTTCTCCCTTATTATTTGTGTTGACTTTAGAAGTGTTATTAAATCAAGTAAGAGATTCAAAAGAAGTAAAGGGATTAAAATAAGGGGTCAACAATATAAATTGAGAGCTTTTGCAGACGATCTGGTTTTCACAGTGATACAGCCCTTACAATCCATAGTTAAATTAATGGATATTTTGGGGGAATATGGAGAAGTAGCAGGATTGGTAATAAATAAAGCTAAATCTAAGATTTTAGTTAGTAATATGTGGAGAGAACATAAGGTTAAGCTGCAAGAAACAACAGGTTTAGAAATTGTTAATATGGTGAAATATCTGGGAATAAATTTAAAGGTAAATATGACAAAGTTGTATAAGAATAATTATGTAAAAGTGTGGAAGGAGATTAAAAAAGACATGGAGAAATGGGAAAAAATAAATTTATCATTATTGGGTAGGATTACAGCAATTAAAATGAATGTATTGCCAAGGTTATTATATTTATTTCAAGTTATACCTATTATCAAGAAAGATGAAATATTGGTTAGACAACTGACAGTGTGTCTCCAAAAGACACACATAAAAAGAGAACAAATTAAATTTTTGGAAAACCCTAGAATTGGAAAGTTATTCGCGGCATTAGCTACCCAGAAGAAAAGGGGGTTGCACTATATATCAAAGAATATGTAAGGCCCAAATATGTCTATGCAGACGAAGAAGGAAATGTTTTGATGATGGAAGCAATGATACAACATAGGCAAATGTTATTAACAGCAATATATGCTCCTAATAATAATCAGACTCAATTTTATAAAAAAATTACATGAGAAAATTATAGAGATGGAGTATGAAAATATTTGCTTAATAGGTGATTTCAATTCAATAGTAAATATTGATAATGACTATAAAAGTAATACTAGAGATAATAGGAGAATGCTTCCAAAAACTTTTTTTGATATGGTGCGAGAATTGGAAATACGAGATATTTGGAGAGAGCAAAACCCACAAGGAAAACAATATACTTTTTCATCAAGACATAAATCCTGGTCTCGCATAGACATGATTTGGGAAACTCTAGATATAAGAATGGAGATAAAAGAGATTGAGATTTTGACCAATGTTTGGGCGGATCATAATCCTATATTACTTACATGGAAGGGAAAGAAAAAAGATGAGGTGGACAATGAATAATAATATCCTAAAAGATACAGAATTTGAATTTCTTTTTTAAAGAAAATAAAAAAGAAGAGCCATCGCCGCAAAACACCTGGGATGTGACAAAGGCATACATGAGAGATTTAATTATTGAATATATGATTAGGAAATATAAAGAGGAAACAACAAGAACGGTTATACGCAGAAATTAAATGATTAGAAACAGACTTACAAAAATGGCCAGATGATAAAGAGAAAAAAAGAAAGAAGTGAAGTTGCGAAACATGAATTGAAATTAATTGAACAAGAAGAAATCGCCTGAAAGATTAAAATGGCTAAACAGAACTTTTTTGAGCATGCGAACAAACCGGGCAGATGGCTAGCACATAGACTAAAAAAGGAAAAGGAAAAACACACAATGCACCATTTGATAGATAGCAATGGAACACTTTACCATCAAAATGAAGAAAAAGAATAGCTCAAAACGTCTTTAAAAAACTATATGAACAAGATAATATCCCAGAGGAACAAATCAAGCAATATTTGGATAAGATTGACTTACCGAAAATACCAGAAGTGGTGAAGAGTAAATTAAACAATGACATTACACCAATAGAGATTAGGGTATCAATAAAAGACAAAAAAATAATAAGACACCCGGAACAGAAGGCCTTCCTAGTGAATTATATAAAATAGTACAAGAAACATTAGAATATCACTTAGTAGAATTATACAACGAGGCAATGACGAAAGCCAGAATACCGGATTCATGGTCAGAAGCATATATAACGTTAATTCATAAAGAAAATTAGGACCTCCAACAAATGAAAAATTACAGACCTATTTCACTGTTAAACTTGGATTATAAAATCTTCGTATCAATAATTGCAGAAAGATTTAAAATTTTCCTTAAAGAATGGATACACCCAGATCAAAATGGTTTCTTCCCTAAGAGGTAATTAAAAAATAATTTGAGAGTTATTATAAACACCCTAATATTATGAGGTCCATTCAGAAAAGCAACTAGCACTGATGTTTGTTGATGCTCAAAAAGCATTAATTGGCAATATATGTTTTATCAGTTGGAAAAGATGGACTTTGGGGGGGAAATTGTGGGAATAATTAAGACAATTTATAGAAACCAGACAGCAAGAATTATAATAAATGGGGACCAATCTGAAAAATTTAATATAAATAAAGGAACTAGACAAGGGTGTCCTCTATCATTTATTTTAACCCTTGAAACGTTGATTTGGATTCGGGTAACCCAGAGATAAAAGGATTAAAAATTAAGAAAGAAAACTACAAGGTCCAGGCGTTCGCGGATGATTTGGCATTTATCTTGGAGGAACCAATTGATTTGGGACTGAAACTGCTAACTGAAATGGAAGAGTTTGGAACCGTGGTGGGACTGAAAATAAACAAGGAAAAAATGAAGATTTTGACGAAAAATATGACCTCTAAACAAAATAGAGGTATACAGAGAAGTTAGGTATACAAACAACTAAAAAGATTAAATACCTGGGACAGTTAACAGAGAAGTTAGGTATACAAACAACTAAAAAGTTTAAATATCTGGGAATATGGTTGTCTTCAAGATGTACATCCCTTAAGGAAGATAACTATATTAAATTAATACAACAAATAAAAACAGATATGAACAATTGGAAAAACCTTCAATTATCACTATTAGGAAGGGTAGCTGTAGTTAAAATGGTCATCTTGTCGAGAATGTTGTTTTTATTCCAAACAATCCCAATAAAATTAGACCCCAAATTTTTTAGAGAATTAGACAGACTGATTTCAAAGTTTATTTGGCAAAATAAGAAACCTAGAATTCTAATATAAATGGGCTAAACTCCCCTCTCAAAAGAAACTGAATATTTAAACTACAAAAAATGAAGCTAGACATAATATGTTTGCAAGAAACTCACATTAAAAAAAAACACGTAAAATTATTAGAGACACCAAAACTAGGGAAGGTTTTTG
>JANHJO010009334.1:254804-265589 GCA_032468235.1 Pseudoxyrhopus heterurus
AGTCACAAGGATGCCCTCATGCATTCTCTGATTCCACCTGCAAGCCACTGAAGTCAACAAGCCATCCACAAGCTGGGTAAGCCAACTCTATGTGGCATCCAAGAAGAAGCTGAAGTCATTAAAATATAAGTTGTTGTTGTTGTTTCTTGAGTTGTTTTGAGAAGGACAAAACCAGGATGCATTCTAGTTCAGTAATCTAACCAGTTCACAGGGAGTCAACAGGTGTGAGCAAATGACAATTGATGCTAAACCAGTAGGGTGTATGAATATTTAAATGTTTGTATCATTTCCCTTGAGAGCTTTATTAGATACTGCCTTCACCAATGCAAGTTAACTTCATTTAAACCAAGACAACTGCATGAAAGTTTGGATGCATTGCACTTGGAAGGGGGTACCAATTGCAAAAACATACATATGAAAGATTGGAGGAGAGATCCGGAGAAAAACAGGAGAATAAAAGAGTAGGAGTAAAATACAAGAAACATTAAAGAAAACAAATTGTGATAGTCTAGGGCAGGGCTGTCAAACTCCCGGCCCATGGGCCGGATGCATCACGCATTGGCCATGCCCACGCCCGGTTTAGCAAAGGGGGAAAATGTCCCAGTTTGTCACATGACACCACCATGACAACGTGAGTTTGACACCCCTGGTCTAGGGTTGCTCATACAACTGTTCCTAAGATACACTGTAATATAAAGGTAAAGATGTTGGAATAGGACTGAAGTGAACTAGGTTTTAGCCTGCCCACAGGCATAGAAGTTCATTTTGGGGTAGCCACATTCTTTCAGGGTTTTTAATTGTGTGACAAAAAAAGGTGTGTGTGTGTGAATGCAGCAACTGAATAGTGGAATTCCAACTTCAGGGGGTTTTTTACACAAAGGCAGGAGATGAAACAGACACACTAATAACCCACAAAAGACTATCATGAGAATAAATCAGAATATACCAATTTGAAAAATAGAAATTTTGATTCGTAAGAAGAAAGTCTTGAATCTTCCATGTGGCAAATGAAAAATATCTATAGTGGGAAAGGGAAGCCCCCAAAAAGATATTTGAGTAATACAAAATAATGCAGCCTTTTCTAACCTGGAACCCTTTGGCTGTGTTAGGCCTGCAGTTCCCAGAATTCTTTCTGTTTTTGGAAGACACCGACTTTGGGAAAGCTGCTGAAATGGAAGAATGAAAGGAACTCCAGAACTGAAAAGTGTTTCCCTTCCGATCATCTTTAGGAAGCAACTAATCCTCATTTTTGTGTCAAAATCTTTTTAGACCATAACTTTAAGTTGGTTGGTATTTCTGGGACAGATCAGAGTCAGAGTGGAGGTTATAGAAATCTTAGGAACCTTGGAACCCAAAATTTCTCCTAAACTTGCTTCCAACCTACCATATTGTGGTTTTCCAAAGCCTGTAGAATCCCATTTGAATTTTTTTTTTCCTGCTCCTTTCTTAGACCACCTACATGCACATAGTTGGATAGGCTTGTCCTTTTCCTTCTTCTTTCTATGGCTTATCTTTAAAGCATCTTCTGTGTTTCACAGAAAGCAAAAAGTTCCATTTTTGATTCACGGTTTTTGTCTGCAAATCAGAAAATTACCCGGTGGCTGAATCCAAATGTGTTACAATCTTATGGCTGAATTATGAAGGCACTGTTTTACTCCCACTAGCTCTGCCATTGTCTAAAAGGATTATATGGGAGAAGTTTGCATACACTGTGCAAAGACTTAGCTCTCTGGAGGGGGCTCTTATGCTGAGAGAGATGGAAGGAAGGAGAACAGAGGAAGACCTTCAAAAAAAGGTAGATGGACTTCGTTGCGATGGCGATGAATGGACCATTGGGAAACTTGAAAAAACAGGCTGAGGATAGATTGTCATGGGGAAAAAAATCTATATGTGTGTTCACTAAGAACCAAACCAACTTGATGGAACATAATCAATCAATATAGCAGGAAAGGGTGAATTCTATTTATTTAGGCCTTTCAACAAGGGGTCCACTTATCAGATGCTTTAAGGAGACCCTCATGCCATAACAAAAAAACACACACAGAGAGACAAGGATTGTGTTGCACTTAGCATAAAATCTACTAAGCTTCTTCAGTGTGGGCTTCTGTGTTTTCATTGCAATTACTTGCTTCTGACATTTCCTGAAACTTGTAAAATCACAAGATCAGCATGAAAAGCATCATGTGCTGCTCAGCTACTTATTCAAAGAAGCCCATTGAGGTAGAAAAGGATTAGAAGCAGAGAGAAAGGGTTGTGCCAAACCAAATAGTTTGACAAGACCAGGATTAGAAAGCAGATTATCCCAAGCAAATTAGCACTGCTTGGTTCGGGAGTAGAGAAACAGGGGGAAAACAGGGGAATGAAAGCAAAATTCTACAGAGAAGGCCTCGCGACGTCTGTAAATAAAAAAGGTAAAAGGCAGAGATATTGGGAAATATACATTGGAGAGAAATTAGAGGGATAAAGTGCACAATGTATGTAATTTGTACTTGGAGCTGAGGAAATTAAGGTTAATCTTGGGAATATGTTTATCAGAGCAGGAGTGTCAAAACTATTAGGTGTTGTAAACTGTTATTGTGATAATTAATACGTGGAAAGGTTTCTTGTTTGATATACTTGGAAATATAGTTGGAGGATTGGGCACAATGCAATTGTGATGTTTGTGAAGAGGGAGAAGCAGAAGATAGGAGGAAATATGGGGATTGAAATAGACTGATTATAGGAATATAGGAATGGCTGTATGGATCTACAGCTTCGGCTTTCTCTGGGAATGATGAAAACGATGTTTAAACTTAAAGGATGTCATGGTTCCTTTAGGTTTGCAACAAGTGTGTATGCCTCTTTTTCTTCAAACCCCCTACTGGGGCTTACAGTACACTGAGGCAAGAATTATTTTAAATGATCTAAAGTAGCAATGCTTTTAAGTACTGTTGTTTTGAATATTGATATTGATAACCATGCAATTCAATCCTCCAAAAAATGGAAGTGAGGTTTCCTTTTCATTGGTGAAATAGGAGTTTATAGTATTAAACAGAGGATTTTTACACCCTTTGTTCTCTTTTATTTCAGAGCCCATTTTCCTACAAAGAAATTAAGAGAATTTCCCAAATACCTAGAGACGCAACCTTACAGCTTTGCTTTGGTGGGACCTCAAAGTTATTATGCATCTTGCAATACCGTTACTCCTCCTGTTGGAAGTAACTAATGCTCAGTTTCCACGACAATGTGCTACAGTGGATGTGCTGATCCAAGGCGAATGTTGCCCGGACCTGTCTCCTGGAGTGGTTCCTGGCTCGGATCGCTGTGGCTCATCTTCTGGAAGAGGCCAGTGCGTACAGGTGATAGCAGATTCCCGACCCCACGGACCTCAATATATGCACGATGGTCGAGATGACCGTGAGCAGTGGCCTCTTCGTTTCTTCAATCGAACTTGTCGGTGCAACCGCAATTTTTATGGTTACAACTGTGGGTCATGCCAACCTGGCTGGATTGGCCCCACCTGTGACCAGAAGATTAATATAGGTAAGTACAATAGCAAGAAAGAGAATGTGGTCCTCTTTCTGTTCTACCTTTGGGTTCCCTGACGCTTCTTTCTTAGCCCTTCCAGTAATGATGCTGATGTTTGAAGAATGACTTCATGAGGTGCCTGCCTGATCATCTCAAATGACAAATGGGTTGGCATCTGTCTTTACATCTCTTGCTCACCTAAGCCTCTCTAAATTTAAAAGAAAAGCAGACTTTAAAAAAAGAAAGAAAGAAAGAAAACAAATAAACCATCAGTAAATAATTGGGAAATGCATGCATGTTATTGACTAGATTGACAGTCTAGTGCTAATTTATTTCACACTGATGTAGTAAGCCTTCCAGGTTCATGCTTCTTCTCCACTAAAAAAAATTGCCATAGGGGACGGTGATCGGAACAACAAGTAGACCTGAGGGAGGAAGAATATAAAAGTCAGGAAATATATATTTTGTTTGAAAGCTTCTTGGTAGTAAAGTCGATAGAAGATGTAAACAGCAGCCCTATAGCAATATCGTTCTGTTCAGGCCATTAAGAATTATTAAGAATTATTCTAAATGAGGTTTTCTATGTTGTCTGATTCCAAGAAATGGCTGTTCATTTGTCTTTCTAATGCAACATGGAATTTGAACAATTCCCAAGACCAAGCATTCAGCAAGATGAAAGAATGTGAGCGCATAACAATATTTAGTAAAAAGAAGGCAATTAATGCATGAACCTGAGATGATCTATAAAAATGAACCGTCTCAAACCCAGTATATGATTTAATCCAATAAATAAATACTTTGTGTTGAATTAGAAAACCAAGGAAGAAGTGAGAATTCAGGTGTTTTTTAAAGAACAGTTCTTAGTTCTGTATCCCAAAACTTCAGAAGTTGCATTGGCTATGTTGAGAAATTCAGCAGATTATCTGGATTTCTTTTGGTCAACATTTAGGCTTGTATATAGGACAGAAGCATTCCTTCATTCAGCCTGGTGGATGACTTTTATCAGGACCTAGATAACAGAAGCGTACCCCTCCTGTTCCTTTTGGACCTCTCAACAGCTTTCAAGACTATTGACCATAATATTTTTCTGTAGCATCTATGAAAGTTGTAGATTTCAGGCACTGTTTTATTGTGATTCCATTCCTTCCTAAGTGGACAGTACCAGTTGGCTGTGGAGAAGAAAAGTTATCCAGGCAATGATGGTTTGTTACTCTCTGTGGTGGAATGTACATTTACAGCAGCAGAGCAGGAAGGATTTTGCCAACTCTGAGCTTCCCCCAAAAGAAGCCTAGATCAAGAATCAAGAGCTGGAGGAAGGAGGAGGGAAGAATCTCTCAGGATATATAGGTAGTCCTCAAAGTACAACCCCAATTGAGTCCAAAATTTATGTTGCTCAGTGAAACATTTGTTAAATGAGTTTTGCCCAATTTTACGATTTTTCTTGCCGCAGTTGTTAAGTGAATCATCACACATGTTAAGTTAGTAACAAGGTCGTTAAGTGAATGTGGATTCCCCATTGACTTTGGTTGTCAGAACATCACAAAAGCTGGTCACATGACTCCAGGACACTTCAACCATCAAAAAATAGGAGCCAGTTGCCAAGCATCTGAATTTTGATCATGGGGATGCTGCAATGGTCATAAGTGTGAAAAATGGTCATAAGTCACTTTTTCAGTGCTGTTGTAACTTTGAATGGTAACTAAATGAACTGTTGTATGTTGAGGACTACCTGTATTTAGGTTCAAGCAAATAAAGGGTTGGACTCAGTTGGATCTCACTGTCTCATCTCTTGGCATGGACCTGACATCAATGTGTTAGACACCTAATAGACAGACTCTTGCCAAACTAAAGCTATAAATATCTAAGCTATTTAATATATCTTGAGAGATTCTAGGGTGTGGTTGCCCTGAACAGTTTCCCTCCACCCCTATACAACTCGGGACTGTGTAGTCTCTTGATCTGGGACTCTTTCTAGAAAAGCTCTGAACTGCCAAAATCCCTCCTCCCCCCGCTGCTGCAGTACATGTTCCATTACACTCTTATAACTGTTCTTTAATATATATATGGAGATGTTTGGAGAAGTCATTCACCAGTTTGGGTTGAAGAACCATCACAGTATGCCAGCTGTACATTTCTGCTCCCAACCAATCTGGGAATGCGATGGCCAATAGAAATTGGATGTATAGAAACTGAGATTGAATCCCTGCAAATCAGGGTTATTGTTTCTCCAGAAGACATTTGACCTTTTTCCTGACCCACTAATAAAATGGGGAGATACTGTCATTAAAATTTAAAAAATCCACAATTAGGGATCCTCCTAGACTCACAGCTAATGCTAGACAGCAGTCGAGGCTGTAGCTAGAGGAGGCTTTATCTAACTTCAGCCCTTCCTGAATGAGGGTCCTGACTCATTTATCATGTTTAAAATTTGTTTAAAACAATTGTAAATTGCTGACTGAAATGTGTGTTCCATGGAATTAGGAAGTTGCAGCTGGTGCAGAGTTTGAGAATCTCTTGCGGGCAAGAGACAGCTATCCATGTCATAAAACAGTGGTTTTTTGGGGTGCCACAGTAGTTTCCAATAAGCTTCTGAGTACAATTTGAGTTGATTTTGTTTATTGCATGGCATCTGCAATTGCCTCCTGCTATGTGCATTTGTTGTTCCAAATGCTGTGTTTAGATATCTTTTGCATGTGAAGTCAGGGGAGGGAAATAAGGACAGGATATTTCTTTACTTTATGACTTATCCCTGTGAAATAGTTTCCTGTCGGAGTTTCAATGAAGTCTTTCCATGATGGAATTCAGAAGTGTAGTCACAACTGATCTCTTTTACAGAAATTGAAATGAAATTACCCAGATGTTATCAAGTAAGATTTTAACAAATTTAAATGGGCCCATTGGACATGGACACCAAGGTTAGGTTGTGATTTTATAGAGACAGTGACTGTGATGGAGATATATTGTTTTAACTGTTTTTATTAACTTCATGAAAGATCCTTGTGGACCTAGTGATATGCAAATACTCCAAAGAAATACATAAAGCAGTTACATCTTACCAATTCCAAATAAAAAAAATGTCTCCAAATTGCAATGTGCATGTAAGATTTGCAGTGGTCATGTGGACAGCACGACTTCAGAGAGCACTGTTACCGAAGTGGTACTTATTTATCTACTTGCATTTGCATGCTTTCGAGCTATAGAAGCCTTCCTTAAAATCTCTGGCTTTATAAATTAAATTGAATTAAGTTATATAATATAATAGCCTATACTTCTGTGCAGCCCCCATTCTGGTTTTATATTTTATTTCAAAATATTTAAGTATTTTTATCCATCTTCTCTAGGTACAACATCTTGTTGGAACGTGATTTGATTTAATTTGATTTGAGATGCTTTTTATCCAGGTTACTGATAAGCACATATTTTCAGTCTTCTGTTGATATTTCCACGGTTCCTTTAATATGGCTTTAATTCTATTTCCTTGATCTCCAGTTAGACGAAATCTTCTGGATTTTACTAGTGAAGAAAAGACAGAGTTTCTAAGAGTCTTACAGCAAGCCAAAAGTACAACACACCCTGACTTTATGATTGCAACCAGGAGACGTGAGGAGATATTGGGTCCTGATGGCAATACTCCGCAATTTGAAAATGTGTCCATTTATAACTATTTTGTGTGGTCTCATTATTACTCGGTCAGAAAAACTTACCTTGGGCCTGGACAGCGAAGTTTTGATGGAGTAGATTTCTCCCATGAAGGACCAGCATTTCTAACCTGGCACAGATATCACCTGCTACAACTGGAGAGAGATATTCAGGTAAAGTATTTTTATTTATATGGCTAGTATCAGATCAAAGAACAGACAAGCGCTGCCTCATTTTCAGTTAGGAATGATGATGTTCCTTGCCTAAAAGAAGCTACTGGAAATGCTGTAGATCAGGGGTGTCCAACATTGGCAACTTTTAAGACTTGTGGACTTTAACTCCCAGGATTCATGGCTGGCTAGGGAATTCTGGGAGTTGAAGTCCACAAGTCTTAAAATTGCCAAGAATGGACACCCCTGCTGCAGATGATTAACGTTGGATGATGTTGTGGCCTGTTGGCCTCCAGCCCCGCCAGCAACTGAATCAGAGGATGAGGAGGCACAGGAGTTAGGGTCAGCATCAGGGCAACCTGGGAGCTCTGAGGGGGAAGAGGGAATGGAGCTGGCAGAGAGAGAGACAGAGGCGGAGCCTGGGCCATCAGTCAGCCCTGAGATGGAGAGTTAACAGCCCCCAGGTCTGGAGGTGGTTGATGAAGAAGGGGAGGAGCAGCTGGGTCCAGTGCCTGATGCACAGCTGCGCAGAAGGCAGAGGAGAGGAGAGCAGTGGAAATCTGTGGGCCAATCCTGGGGAAGGAAGAACCACCGCTGCTAGCGAGACCCCACCCTAGCTCTGGGGATAAAAGGCAGGGGGAGGAGATGAATAGGTGTGGCAGACAACTATTCATCTTCTGGCCAGATGGACTTGTTAGCCTGTGAAAGAAACTTTTTGCTGGGGCTGCTGGCATTCCTAATAAAGGAATCTTTTGAGTTCCCATAACCACACACACATATCAAAAAAAGTCAGATTAGTTGTAGTTCAAAACATCTGAACAGCACCAGGAAACCTTTCCAGGCTGCAGATACCCTGAGTATACAAAACCACTCCTTGTGGATGGAAATAGGGATCTGATTTTCTTCAACCAAATGTCTCTTATTAGAATGAAAAGTATCATATTCAGATTCATATATTCAAAGTTTCAACTTGATTATAGTGGCCTGCTAGGAAAGAAGCTGCCAAGAATGACTTGCATTTCCTTGTGAATTGTGTGGTTCTGTCTGCAACACAGCAAGGCTCATCATGAATCCCATATTCTATCCACCAGGATATGCTACAGAATCCTTCTTTTGCCCTCCCTTACTGGAACTTTGCCACAGGTAAAAACAGCTGTGACATCTGTACAGATGATCTCATGGGATCCAGAAGCAGCTTTGATGACTCTCTTCTCAGCCCCAACTCAATCTTCTCGCAGTGGCGCATCTTGTGTGAGGCTATTGAAGACTATGACACATTGGGAACCCTTTGCAACAGTAAGCCTAGATTTGTAGTGCTATTTAGCTGTTATCACAGTTTCCTTAAGAGTAATAAAGATATTTAAGACTTCTTTTTGGTTCAGATATGGAACTTAGCAGGCTTAATTTTATCTTTACCTCAAATTGCACACACATATACACAAAACGTTGTATGTTTCATTCAGACACGAACACCTTTTATCATTAATCAAGTTCATTGTCATGTGAAACACTTCCAATTTTGGATGTTGAGGAAAATTCTGCTTTCTTTCAAATGTATATCTAGTCTAATGAAGGGAAGAACTAGGAGTGACATGATAGCAGTGTTCCAATATTTGAGGGGCTGTCACAGAGAAGAGGGGCTCCAAAACACCTGAGGATAGGACAAGAAGTAACAGGTAGAAACACATCAAGGAGAGGTCCAATCTAGAACTAAGGAGAAAGACTTATTGCAGAATGTCTAGCTTTTGTCTGGGATACATTGGTTTGATATCCACACTTTGAGGTCCCAATTTCAAAAACATGGACAGAGTTCAAAAGAGTAAACTGGGAAAGTCCAGAAAAAAGCCATTGGTTTTATTAACTTTAAAAATGTCTTAGCTATGGTTCTTCCCTATGTTAATTTTTTTCCTACTATTTCATTAAAATTTAAAATTTTACAACAACATTTTGCAGAGGCTGTATGTGCTATGTCCAATAGGTTGAGGGAGATAAATGTGACTCTAGAACAATGTTTCTCAACCATGGCAACTTTAAGATGGGTGGACTTTAACTCCCAGAATTCAATTAAAATCCATCCTTCTTAAAATTGCCAAGGCTAAAAACACTGCCCTAGTGTCTCATCATTACATCCGTAACCTAAGGCCATTGACTGAATTAATGGCAAAATTTAAATAAGAATCTTTCTAACTTAGTGTCTTAAAAGTAGGTCTTACTGTACTTTTATATATCACAATGATTTCCATTACCCTTTATATAAGCCTAAATGATATTGCTATCACCCTCCTTCTACTATAGAAACCCCAAAGCAGCAGAGAAAGAGAAGAAACCTATTCAGACTAATGTTTTATGTTTTAGTGGTCCCATGTTATCCTCTTCAAACTTACATAAAAACCAATATACCTTTTATATATCAACAGCTGCACATTTGGAATTTTCGAGTTTAATTCACAGCTCAAAATACCTACACCAAAAATATACATATAGGGAAACAATGTATATGCAAATTAATACTATTTTTCTAAAATCCAGCCTGCTTTGGGGGAAATCGATGCATAAATAGAGTGAAATAAAGTTACAGTTATGGGGGGGGGGGGAATTTCCTATATATTTTCTGTATTTAGCATACGATAAGTGGCCTTTGGGAAAATAAAAGATATTCAGCAGGTTAAGCATGCCACATTGACTGTGAGTGGTTCTTAGCTAAAAATGAGGAACATGGGATTTTTTTTTATTTAAGATGCCTTCCCTGCATTATTTCTTAGATTATGAGATTAACTTGACAATCCATTAAATCGTATTTCCCCTCCCTCATGCCCCTGTTTTTGTTTGGTTTTTTCCAAATGTCAGGCACAGAAGGTGGTCCAATTAGACGCAATCCAGCTGGAAACGTCGCCCGTCCCCTGGTGCAGCGCCTTCCAGAACCTCAGGATGTTGCTCTTTGCTTAGAAGTCGGATTATTTGACACGCCTCCATTCTACTCCAATTCAGCAGACAGTTTCCGTAACACAGTAGAAGGCAAGTCACTCCAAAGCAAATAAACAAACTCTTGAAGCCAAAGGTGAAATGCACCACACTCCTAACACTGAAGTGGGTAAAAGCAAAAAAAAAAAAAGGTTCAAATCCTTTTGTGGGAGGGAAAAAAAATTGTTTAGGAAATCATCCCCAAGATTCATTATCTGATTTTCCAAATCTGGAAACAAATAGGATGTGAGGGAACTCCTTTACTGAATTCAGCAGATTTTTCTCAAAATCAGTGGCCCTGCCAGTGATGGGTGAAATTAAAGTAAATGTTGGCTTTATTCAACATCAGCAAGTAATAGTATTTGAGGCTAAGGCTTACGGTACTTTGCCTCAGGATTTTTTTTTTTTTAAATTAAGAAACACTTCAAAGCTGGGGTCTCCAACCTTGGTAACTTTAAGCCTGGCGGACTTCAACTCCCAGAATTCCCCAGCCAGTTGAAGTCCGCCA
>JANHJO010009344.1:0-10798 GCA_032468235.1 Pseudoxyrhopus heterurus
GATGGAAGGCTGAGTCGACCTTGGAGCTGGTGGGATTCGATCAGCCAAACTGCTGATCGGCAAGTCTGCAGTACTGCGTTCTAACCACTGCACCACCGCAGCTCCTCTATTATCTACTGCGTTACCATAAAAGTCTTAGAAAATACTGATTGATTTACACTGCATTCTGCATAAACCAGACAATTTCTGTAAACATATCTAAACAAAATCTACCAATATTGCTATGACTCACCATGGGTTTATTGGTTCCTACGGATATCACACACAAGGTATTAAATTAAGACATCCAAAGAATTGAACTGGTCAACTGAATTTCTCTCATGGAAATTAAACTCACTCCGCTAGAAGCTTTTCCAATGGTTGGACCTTCTTAGGTTTTAAGCGATGGCAGACAGCAAGGACCAGAATCTGCTTAAAAATCCAAGATAACTTCTGTGACCATCTTAAAAACTTAAGGTTCCCACTAAGTTGTAATTAGTAAAGCATATGCCATGCTTCATTTTGCACCACAGTGGATCAATCACTTATCCTGTTAACAGGACTGAAAATCTTTCTGGCCTTTTTTTTTTTTTTAAAAAATACAGTACAAAGTTCTGATTAAATAATGGCTGATAGCAACTCAAACCATACAATACCATTTTGGCTTGTCACAATTTTTTTGTTTTGTTTGCTGATCTGTTGTTTCAACCTCAAAGAAATAAAAGTGATGTGTTTCCTATTTTTTTCTCTGCTTTTTAAAAGGACAAGATAATGGGGTACCTTCACTTTCTCTTCTTTTAGTGGCTTTCTTAACTTAAAGTCAACCTTCAATGAATTCCTTCTTTCGCATGTTTTCTGTTGTTGTCAAGCCCACATTCAAGCACCTTTTATATTCCAATATAGCAACACAGAAAACATGATCTCACTGTACCATGATACTCCATAAGGTTTTGAACCAGGAGAATACTTGAGAATAAACACTTATAACACCAGCAAACTTTGCTCCACTGATCCAACAGACTATAGGAGGGAAAGGGAAGAGAAAAAAGGGAGGAAATTAAACAGTGTTCCAAGCCCTATGCCATATAAAAATTACTCATTATTCCTCCTTACTAAGGCTGTCTTTGTTGCCCTTCTTGGAAAGAGGGAATAAATAGTTTCTTCCAACTCTTATCACACATCACCCACTTCATCAATTATCACCTAACACCACCATCACTGCCAGAAGGGACAATAGCCAACCACTGAAGAGACTCCCACAATCTTCCTGTTCAAACTTGCCCATGGGGAGAAGACATGCTCACTTCTTGTAAAGGAAACAATGTTTTTAATAAGAAAAGCTAACAGCAAAGAAGACTGTTGAAACCTCTTTTCTACAATAATATCCAACGCAACCTAGGATGAGAATTCAGTAGGGCAAGGGAAATATAGACAAGTAACTCTCGACACATAGACAACATTAGCAAGCTGTACAACAGAAATCAGAGTCTTCTGCATGATCTACACAAGGCATAAAAGCCACGGTTCCAAACATGGAACATGCCTGAAGCATTTTTTTTAATCTACACTGGAAATATGTCAGAGTATTTTCATAGGTTAGGCAAGAGTTCCACTAAACTTCTTTTTCCCCTCATTTGATCATCAGTTATTGCAAGGCAGAGGTGCTATTCAGCCAGTTCCGACAGGTTCCGGAGAACCGGTAGCGATAATTCAGAGAACTGGCAAATACCACCTCTGATTGGCTGACCAGCAAATACCACCTCTGATTGGCTGACCGCATAGCCACGCCCACAGAATTGGTAGTAAAAAAAATTGAATCCCACCACTGTTGCAAGGGCTTGTAGAAGAAGCATCTGCAAGCAGCCTACTTGGAGACAGGAATTGGAGTTTTCTTCAAAAGTATTACTGCTAAGCCCAGAAAGGGAAGCTTTTCTAGACACTAGGAGGCCAACTCTTTTCTTCTAAGTCCGAACAGGGAAGCTAGATAATTTATTGACTTGGATTATGATGATTACCCAGAATCTTTTTAAAAAAATATTTTGGCACAGAAGCTACGTCAGCCTTAGAAGCTATTTTTCTTAGGAGCTTCCATGCTGCCAAGTTACTTATTATCCCCCTGCATTTGGAAGTTTCCAAAACACATTTAGACATTTTGTGGTCTAAGGCTGAAAACTCCCTGGATTTTAAAGATTTAAAGAATGATTTCATGGACCATATTAATTTTAATGGATTTAAGTCTATTTAATATTTTTATATTCTTCTTCCAATATATAATCATATTATCACTTTTACACTTAATAGTGAAGCATTATTGCATGGGTAAATTTCAGTCTGCCATTTACCAAGCTAATTCATTTTTATATTAATGTGACAGCATGCTAACATTTGCTTGCCAGAATTTGGCTTAATGTTCTTGTCCCTTAGTATGTGTATGTTTCAGTTATCTGAGATATTTTCGTATTAATAATCAAGACTGCTATAAGGTGGAATTCCTCTGCATGGTCCTGTAAATATTCGCCAAAGCCTTCCTTCCCAAGGAGCAATTAGCTGGCTTTAAACATGGCTGCCAAGCAGCCCTATATGTAATAAGTGCAGAGAAATAGTGATTTTGCTTCTGCCATGAGGTAAGCCTTAATAGTGGCTCTAACCCATGATAGGTCTCCAGCAATGTTCCAGCCATCTGTTGGCTCTTTTCAACACCTTCAATTCCTCCATGAACCACAGGGAATGCCAGGTTGATGGGCCAAGAAAGGGCACATGGCATGTCCAAGGATCTGGATACCTAATTCCAGGCTGTGGCCAGAGCCTCATAGGTATTTACTCTCAGTAAATCCTACAAACAACAGTCTTGCCTCAGGGACCATTTTCTGTAATTATGTTGCTTCCCTTCCCCCATCCATCAAAGCATTACAAACTTAGAAAGCAGAAGTTACATGAGAAATACAATTCTTTTCCATTTTTTTAATTATAAATCCCAAATTTCAATGCAGAAGAACACCCAGTTTTAGAGTAGAATTTAGTCCATCAATTAGGATTATTCAATTTATTGAATATATATTGTTGATGCAATGCTAAGTGAAATATTTTAGAAAATTATGTCAATTTGATTTGATTCAAAATGTGCAATAAAGTAGATTCAATTTTCTTAATCTCATTTAAAAATTGCTGATTTGAAAGCCTTTGATCTGATTCAATAATTTGACTTTAACTATCAACTTGGAAAAATCAGTTCAGTTTGGCAATTTGATCAAACTGCCTTCAAATCAAATCTCTAAATTAAATATTTTTCAACACCTACCAGTAATTCAATGTTTATAAATCATTCGCTATGCCTGAGTGCTTCTTATGAGTTCTGACACATCATACAAAATCTGAGTAGCTGATATAAGGAAATAAGTTTTCCAAGGGTGAATGATCAATTTAGCCTCTATTTTTCCTTCATGGAAATCTGGTTGATTTTTGAAACCTTAACACAAATAAAATCTACCACCATCCCCATTCCATCCTTTAAATGAGTACAAGGATATTGATTTTAGAATTGAGTAAATGGAACAATTATGGTTTATTTGTTGAAAGACTGCAATCTAGACAAACAGACCTATACAAATTATTTAAATATTTAAAAAGCAAATGCAAATCATGTTTAGCTTGAACAGGTGTACACACATGAATTTTTCTCTTTGAAATGAGGTCCTTTATGCATTCCTCTTTCCTCTACACTTGCAGAGAAATTAAATCAAGCTTAGAGGTCTTAAGATTGTTTTACATAACAACAGGAATCCCTTTACTACAATAAACACAATGCCCAGTACAATATTCTTCTTTTAGTGAAGACAGAATTTTAAAGGTACAATGAGCCTCAAAAGACTTGACATTTCTATTCACCAAGTGACGGCATGCAGTTCTTCTCTATTTCAAAGAGGAACTGTTCCTTCAGGGCAGGGCAAACTAGCAAAAAAAAAAAGTTTCAGGAAACACTAGCCAACCTATAAAATGTATTTTTTTTCCATTTTTTTTTTTTGCAATTTTTCTGGCTTCTGCAAGTCACAAAGCAACACGCCTTAGTCCATTAGTATGACAGGTAGTGTTCTTACTAACAACTGCTTTTTACTCCTTCTGACAAATGTGTGCTGTGCCATAGTTGATGTTTGTGTAGTAATTAGGACTGATGGATAGGGACCCGAAAGTGCCCCCCCGATTTAATGTGAACGATTTGTCAAATGTGCTACGATTGCATTGCTGACAGGCATAGCCAAGAAAGCACTTTGTCATCTTTCCACCAAGCAAGGTCACTCTGGCAGGGGATAGAAGGTTCCACCAATGAAATTTTCATGTTTATCGGTGATGTGCATGGCCTACTTTCAAAACTTGTTTATTTCCTTTTCAATGGCGATTCAAGTCTCCTCTGAGAAACTTGTTTTGCAACAGACATCTGTGAGGCTTGTTTTGTTTTGTTTTTTTAAGATAAAAGGCTATCTGAGTAAACATGTCTCTTTGGGAACCTTCAGATCCATGGAAGAACACATTGCTGTTTCTATGGAAAGAAAGCTTTGATTAACATTTAAGATTAAAATATGATCTGCTATGAATTGTAAATATAAGTGATTCAGAAGATGTGAAGAGGGATGGGAATGTGGAATCACTTTGTAATCATGGACCCAGTGAGTAAGTTTTCAAACACGGAACACAATGCCACAAAATTCTACATGAACATCAAGGCCCACTGTCTCAATGTAAAGCTATTAAAATAAGCACTAATCCCAGTCATCTATAAAAGAGAAATGTGCGTATGTATGTTTGTATGTATGTCCTGAATACATTTTTCCCGGCCTCCACCAATCTGGCCAAAACTTTCCACACATATACCTTGCACTCCGGAGACAAGTACTGGGAGGGTCATGAAACACATTGGGGCTTCTTTCAACCCCAAAATTGGTGCCAAAGGGCACCCCTCACCCAAACCCTAAACATCTATTGAGCATGTGCAGGAACGGCCAGGAAGGAACTTCCCCACGCCGCCAGCCAGCTGCAGCAGCGCCATTCCCTGAGGCCGGTGGTGGCCTGGAAGCAGGGCATAGGGCTTCCCTGAGGTGGCGGCGCCCGCCTGGAAGACAGGGAGTCCCCGCCGCTGCTTCAGCCATTCCCACTGCAGCCGCCTCCTTTCCACCGGTGATGGAAGCCAGGGATTCCCCACCGTCCACTCCCACATGGCCGGCGGGGCGTACGGCTTCTCTGAGGCCTGGAAGGCATGGAGTCCCCACCGGCTATGTGGGAGTGGGCAGCCGGCGGGACTGCGAGGCCAGCAGGAGCACTTTGCTGACGGGGTGCGTAGGAGGCGGTGGGAGAGGCCTTGGAAGGCTTGGCGGCCTCAGGAGAGGCAAAGATGGACCCGGAGGCCCCAGTGGAAGCAAATAATGTGGCGGGAGTTGAAGAGGCCAGTGCGAGGCCAGAGGGAGCTGCAGGAGGCAATGGACCTGCAGTGGAGGCTCCAATCGGGCCTTCAGCATGAAGTCCCCGCCAGCCATGTGGGAGTGGGTGGCCGGTGGGACTGCGAGGCCAGTGGGAGCACTTTGCTGAGGGCAGCATGAAGGAGGCGCTGGCAGCGGGACAGGCAGAAGGCTTGGCGGCCGTCGGGGCTTCAGCAAACTGTCCCACATCGTCCTTCACCATCCCGATATCTTTGGAGTTCTCCAGAGCCTCCACCACACCTCAGCTGCCTCCTGCAGCACCCGCCGGCCTCGCAGCAGCTTCCGCGACTCCCATGTTCTTCACCCCGCTGGGGCATCCGCATCCATCTTCGCCGCTCCCGCAGCCGACAAGCCTTCCACAGCCTCTCCTGCCGCCGCCGCCTCTGCACCCCCAGATAACAAGGAATACCCGGGCAACGCCAGGTAATAAGCTAGTTTAGCAATATATGCAGATCAGCAGTATATGCGGATTTATCTTATATTCTAAGATAATGTTAGCTGACCTTACTGGTTGTTGTGTTTATTTTATCTAGCTGCTCAGTTCCAATGGACTCGTTCATTGAAGACTTTCAGAAATACTTTCAAGGCATTGTTTAATAGTCACTTCATAAGGAATGGCTATGCTATGGTAATTAAAAGTGTTATTTCATGTTTAATAGAATCTAAGTATTACTGATCAAAACCAAACAGCAGAACTATTTTTAGTGAATGTCTCAATGTTATTCAAACTGTGAAGATCCCTGACTGTAACATGTCAGGCCTAATAACAGCCAACTCTGAAAATGAGATCTTTACGACTTCTAACATAATAATATAATAATTATATAATAGAACACAATTGCTTATGGAAACTCGTAAGGCAAACCAGTAAATCTCCCTGACGTTCCACAGCAAAGCAAATGAGAGAGAGGAACAAACAAAACAAATTTTGAAATGAATTAGAATTTTCTGGCTAGTTTTTGACAAACCGTATCTTTCATCTTCAGTTCTCATAGTGCTATGGAAATGACAGTGTTAATATTTGTGGATATATCAATGAATTCTTCTCAACATGCATGAAAATAGCTTATTTAAGTTTCAGTATTATTTTGTAACATATAGATATGATTAACAATAAAGGACTATACTGCCGAGCACTTGTGCAAATCACCCAGTAAAAAATAGGCATAACTTTTTTTTACAGTTTAATAGCATATAGTTCTATATGCTGAATAGAACTGGCAAATAGTTCAGTTCTATCACTGAATAGAACTGGCAAATAGCTGGTTTGCTTTCAATGTCCAGCTAGCCAGAATGGCCAGTTAAATCACACTGCAAATATTCAGCTGCATGTACTTTTCTTACTTCCATTTTATGGTCTACTAGAATTGAAATAAAGACCACCTGAATTAATTTGTCCCAACTTTTGCGTGCAATAAAATATTATATTTTAATGGTTTAACAAATCATAACTTTTTTTTAGTTTTAGTTTCATAGGAAGCATACTATGAAACACCAACATTTCTGACATTCAGTAACATGCAGTAGGAATGTTATGTCAACCCTGAGGAGATCCACATTTGTGTCTACCCACAGACCCAAAGCTTACTGGGTGACTTTGAGTCAGCCATTCTGTCTTAGGTCCAACCTACCTAACAGAGTTGTTGCCAGGAAAAAATAGGGAAGACAGCGTCCAGATAAGCCTCAACTTATGACAATTGAGCCCAAGATTTCTGTTGCTAAGTGAGACAGCTGTGAAGTGAGTTTTGCTCCATTTTTTTTCTTGCCACAGTTGTTAAACAAATCACGGCAGTTGTTAAGTTAGTAAAATAGTTCTTACATTGAGTTTGCTTATCAGAAGGTCATAAGGGGTGATCACATGACTTTGGGACACTGCAAATATCATAAATGAGTCACTTGCCAAGCATCAGAATTTTGATCAGGTGACCATGGAGATATTGCAATGGTCATAAATGTGAAAAGCAGTCAAAGTCACTTATTTCAATGCCTTTGTAGCCCTGAACAGTCACTAAATAAACTTTTGTAAGTCAAGGAGTATCTGTATCCTAGTTTGCGATCCTATATGAAAACAGGAAGCAGAGATAATGGAAGAAGACAAGGAGGAGCACTCTTGTGCATGTGACCAAGCTAAAATATACTGTGGAATAGTATGGCACTACTCATAAAATTATATTACTGTTATAAAAAAATAGTTACAGAAAGCTATGAAAAATCAATTTAAAATCTGAAAAGGATTCTGCACAGGAAAAATAAAAACACCATGAACCAGCTGGGGATGATACTAATGACTAACACACATAGTTTTTATCTTTAAAAAAAAAATAGAATTATTTACCAATTACCATTTCACTAAAACTAACTGCTTAATAAAAGCCAGTTAATAAAATCAGTTTCAAAGCAGAAAGAACAAGGATATATTAAAATGTTTAAATGATTTAAAAATCAGGTGACTTTTTTTATTGAAAGTAACATATAAGCCAAGACAGTTCCATTAGAATTTTACTACAGAATAGTTTAAAAAAATGGAAATTAGAAAAATGCAGATCTATAGTTTAGGTGTATAAGAGATGGAAAAGCTTAATACACATAAAATACATACACATAAAAATCCATTTTCTCATTAGTTAGTACACTGGGATATACTAGATGAATCATAGAGCATATTATCATGGACATGTTTGTCAGCTAATGTTATGTAGCATCATCTTAATTCAGTTAAACTTTAAGTAAGAGCATAGTTTAAAGAAATGTTATTACCTTAAGTCAAATCACAAACTGATTGATAATCTACTCACATACTGAGATCAAGGACATTGTTTCAATCATGCTTATCAAATATTCAAGATTCATATTTCTGTGCTTATAGATTTCTTGCTAAAGCTGCTCACAGCACAGGAAATGATATATTGAACTATCATATATATCAGACATTTTCTGGCAAAATGCTTAATAGTGCTCACTAAATATTAGAAGGAACTTCCAAAATTGCTTAATGGGCTATGACTTCAGTCAATGAGTAGATTTTCTTCATCCATATAGTGCTTTTAAAAAAAAAAACCTGTAAGTGCTACCTATTACTAGAGAAAGCAGTAGAAAAATAAATATCATCTAAAGAAAAGTACAGTCCGTTTCACCTAAAATCAAGATACTTATTTTTAAATTACCTTTCTATCCTGAAATAGATGTGCAATGTGCTTTAGAAAAAAGTACATATAAAAATAATTACGCAGATACACAGAAAAAGACACACACAAAGGGAGTAACAGGAAAACAAGAGTGTTAAATAATTATGAAGTAATAACCAACCGATTAGAATATTTTTAATAGAAGAAAGGATTTTGAATTGTTTACCCATGTACAAGTGGGAGTTAGATGACAAACATTAATGGCAGTTTTGCCATTTAATTCTTAGAACATCTAACATTAACTTAAAATAAAAGAGCACACCGTTCTGGGAGCATATTTCACTGAAGTTGTTGGGTAGGAAACATTAACCCAACTTAGCAAACTGGAGAAAGGAATTCCACAGGCATATTAAAGAAATAATGTTTTCATCTCATTATGTCTATCTTCATAATTATAAGAAATTCATCACCTTCCAGATGAATATGACATATAATCATTTTTCCTGCATATTTTCTGAAGCAGGAAACCTAACAAGATATAAATGCTGCAGAGTAATTTAGGTTATTTACACTTCTATCAAGTAGAGCTAGGGTGATGTATAAAAGAAACAGAGATAAGCTAAAAATATGTTTAAATGCTTGATTCATAACCAAATAAATAACAGTTCTCTCTAAGGAACGGAAGAGCAAATATATTTAGATCTCCCATCAGAGCAGAAGGGAGCTTCACGAGTAAAAACAAAAATATCAATCAGAGAAGCATCCACTTTCATATCAAATGTCATCGCAACTTAAGGAACATTAATTCCTACATAAAGAAACATGTGCAAATACTTATCTTGCAAAGTTATCACAGAGTTTGAAATATACAGGGGAAAGATCCACTTCATATGCACATGCATTTAAATCGCATTCTCCTAAACAGCTGTTCTGTATTTTTAACTAAGATATATCCTTATTCACACAACCAGTCATACTTCCTATATTTATTAAGGCTTTGTTTAAAATACCTACTAAACTGAAGCCCCACTTATCTTATCGTTAATATGATTCAAATTAGAATGCAATCTAATATCATCCAAATACATTTATAACGTCAACCAAACACACTTATTTGAAATGCCTCCAATAACAACATCAATCATCTGTCTTAGCATACATTTATAATACATAAAAAGCTGGGAAAATATGCAAATGATGATGGGTTTAGAGAAGTGAAAGTCGGGGAAGTGCAAGGGTAACATGTGCATCATGATGACACATGCTTGATGATGCTGTCAAGATGCTGCTAGGATTGCATATTTGCATCACAACAGATATCAGACCATAATTGTGGCAAATACACAGCAACTTTGCATACATGCCATCATTTTGTAGTTATCAGAGTTTGCTGTAGCTACTATTTACACTGGTAAATAGTATACATGGTACTAAAGCAGGATTTTTAATTACTCCATATAACATACTAAACCAAAATTATATACTGATGTATACATTTCATTATTATATCAGATACTGCTAAACAATTATATTGTGGGAGCATGACAAAAAATTTAAATCTTTGAAAAAATATAGCAAAGGAAAGTAATCCTGCCACTCTCATAAATCTTGTAATTCTTCCTTTAATCACATAAAGCAGAGATCCCCAACTTGTGGACTGCGGCCTACTACCATAAAGTTGCCTATTTGCAACCAGGCCATGTGAGTGGTGGGCTGGCATGCGCACACACAGCCCAACTCACGCAAGCAGGTGCCAGTGCTTGTAGCCCCACTCACATGAGCGGCAGACACATGCACCCCCTGCTCACACAAACAAAACTGTGTGTGCATGCATGCACCTGCCCCACACCCAAAACTCTTCCTCCCCCCCCCTGCACTGAGCCGCCAACCCGGAAAGGTTGGGAATGCTGACATAAAGCATTTGCTTCAAACTTCAAACAAACATTCCATGCATCCTTAGTTTCAACAGTAACCATACACTGTCACACAAAAAGAATTGTGCAGAATAGTATATGGCAGGGTGAGAATCCACTGTAGTATCCAGAAAGCTAAACAACTGGAAAGCATGTCCCTATGTGAACAATTCAGGAAGAATGGGTACGCACAAGCACGTGTTACAAAATGCCTGTGCAACACACAAAGGAGAGAGAGAGAGAGAGAGAGAGAGAGAGAGAGAGAGAGAGAGAGAGAGAGAGAGAGGGTCGGCGGGCGGGAGGGAGGGAGGGA
>JANHJO010009344.1:11194-23536 GCA_032468235.1 Pseudoxyrhopus heterurus
CTCTGCCATACATCAAAAACATTTCAGAAATAATAGAATGCAGCTTACAAGATCTGCAAGTGGATATCGCACACTGCCCAGAGGTTACTGTTGTGGCTCAGCAGTGGCCAGCGGAGCTGACAGCTGCTTCAGACAGTGAGGAGGTTGGGGAGGACCCTGGGCCAGTTTTGCACTCGAGGGAAAGCAAGGAAGAAGGCTTGGCGTCTGAGGCAGAGATGAGGCCAGGGCAGTCTGCCAGCTATCAGATGCCTTCCGAAGCAGACAGTAGTGAGGCAGAAGGGAAGCTGGAAACTATCATTAGTGCGCGCAAGTGCAGAGCTGCCAGAAGACGAGAGCAGATCAGGAAAAGAGGCTGACAGGAGAGAAAGGCCACAGGTGACTGGTGATTGACCACTCCCCTAAGGCATAAAAAGGAGTAAAAGAGGAGTAGTGTTTGCAGGAAACAACTTGTTTGAATTCACTTGGGAGTCTTTTTCAGAACTTTTTCCTGCTTCTGTGTCAAGAATCGTGATGGTTGCCAAGTCTGCCTGGACGTTATCTGCCTGACCTTTATCTGTTTGGCAGCTTTCCCAGAGTAATTTCAGGTTTGGATTTATGGTCGTTGATTAATGGGACATTCTTTGTTTTGATTAATAAAAAAGGGTTTTTTGCTTTAACGAACTGACTTTAGCGTGTTTGGGAGCTTCAGACAGAACAGTTATCATACAAAGACAAATCATACATTGCAAAGATTGCTTGGAGGCAGGGGTGGGTTTCTACTGGTTTAACAACCGGTTTGCTTCACATGCAATTTGCGCACACATGCACATTGTTTGCAAATACCAATACAACAGCTGATGGTCGGCAGTCTAAACAGGTGATAGGAGGCAATTTTGCTGCCGCACAGATCAGCTGGCCTTCAAACAACAGCAGAAAAGGCACAGAATAGTGCAGGAGACAGTGAGTGGGCCACTCAAAACTGGAAGAACCGGTTTGCCCGAACCGGTAGTTTCATAACAACCAGTTCGCCTGAACAGGTGCAAACTGGTAGCAACCCACACCTGCTTGGAGGTCAGAGATACTTCTACTGTAATTTACCGGATCCCCTGCATGGATTGTCCCTGTGACTACAGGGAGGAAGCTAACTATCAGGTTGCAAGAACACAAGTGAGCAGTTAGACGAGGAGACACAAACTCATTGGTAGCCTCACTGAACATACATGCAACGAATAAGAACATACATTCAATTTCGCAGCTACTAAAATATTGGCCAAGCAGCTACAAAGATAGCCAGGGAAATGATTGAAGCCTAGAAAACAGGCCCCTTGTCAGTCAACAGGAGTGCTGATTTATCACCAGCTTATCAGGTACTTAAGAGCCAAGGACTTGGCAGCACAAGGAAAAAAACAGCCAATGACTTAATAGCTGGCCACCAACACCCCAATCAACCAATAAAAAGCCATACACATCCAGGCACCACATAAATAGCATGCATAGAATATTCCAAAGCACACATTCTGGTAGAGAGAAATTCCATGAGGATGAGCTCCAGCCTGAGTCCAAAAGCTCGGAAGACTAAACCTCTAGTCCTGGTGATCAAACTTGGATTGGATCCTGCAAATAAATCTCTCTTCCCTCCTGTTTAACATCTATATGAAACACTTAGGGTTTTGTATCCTTGGTATGTTGATAACATCAATTATACATATCTATCCCACGCTAGAGAAGTGATGATGTTCGGATGAGGAGAAACCAGCTATAAATCAATCCTAGCAAGATGGAATGATTTTGTCCCCCTGGGATCAAGAGAGCTGATGCTTAGGACTCTGGATGGAATAAAACTCTCTTATACAGATCTGGTGCATAATTGAAGGTCCTTTATGTCTTACCTCTCCTTCTGGATGAGCAGGTGACAACTGTGATCAGGGGGAGCTTTGCACAAAACTATGTTGAGTGCAAATGTGTCCATTACTGGACTGGGAGTCCTTCCTCATAGCTACCCATGCATCAGTCATATCCCATTTGGATTACTGAAATACATGCTACGTGGACTGCCTTTGAAAACCATGCAGAAGCTGCAACTGATAAAGAATGCAGTGGCATGATCCAATTTTTGGTGCCTCACGTTTCACCTGCATAAGTCACACTGGCTTCTAGTTTCTTTCTGGATTAAAAAAACCTGGCTTCCAGTTGCTTTCCAGATAAAATTCAAGGTACTAGCGATCATATTTAAAGCCCTACATGGCACAGGGCCAGGTTTCTTGTAGCAACCTCTCCCTAAGTGTATACACCCACTCTACTAGATTTCAGTGGCTGCATCAGTCCTCTGGAACAGCCTGCGATTAAGATCAATTGGATCCCTAGTATTTTAGTCTTCTGAAGGACTGCAAAGATCTGGTTGTTGTTCTAGGCTGGAAGAGTTGACCTGTGACATGTTTGGTCTGGCATCTGAGGCAAAGGGTAACTTTGTTTTTAACTATGTCTTATAATTAAATTATTGTGGATTATTGTAAACCACTTAGATTGTCTGAAGTATAAGCCACCATATAACTCCTGCAAATAAATAAATAATAAATGAAAGTGAGTGACAATATAGTGTCAGATAATACATCTCTCGGGTCAGATGGCGCTCAACATACTACTGTGGAAGAGCTTAGCATCTTTCAAATGATTAATGGGCTTTATGATACAGCTAGATTAAAACCTTTCAGATGTCAAGTTGCTGATGTTGACATACAGGAAAAGAAAATTTGAAACTGCAAAGATAGAATTACAGTTGGAACATGAAATATAAGAAATATGAACTGTCAGTATTAGAAGCATATATGTCTAGCTATAGATAGGTCTGAGTATTTCTAAACTGCCATATAATAGTTGAAATATGTATAGTGAGTAGAAAGTTAGTCATAACAAATAGTTGACTGGAGTCAAGGTCGAAGGGTGTGCAGCTGACAATCGGAAAAGAAGATTGGCACCAAGTGGAGAAGAGTAATTGGACAATGTGATTTATGATACGTAAATGGGGGGGTTGGATTTATGATTCTTTTGTGGGAAATGAAACTGAACAATCAGTTTTGGGATTGCCCGGCCTGTGCCAACATGGTTTCTCCCAATAAAAGTTTTACCTTGGATGGTCTTTGTCTCTGAGTAATAAGCTAAATGGGGAAGCTTCAATGGAACGCTGACATGAACACAGGAAAGCTCAATACAGTGAAAGTGGAAATTAATCAACAATTGATATCTTAGGCAACAGCAAATTGAAATGACCTGGATTTGGACAGTTTCAGTCTGAAGAACTTGATTTTATTGCTTAGGAATACAGTAAAGTATAAAGAAGGAACTGTGTTGCTATCATAATCAGAAAGAAAGCTATTATTATCAGGATAGATAAGGCATCAAAATCTTTGGTGCATAGTCTCACATATATTAGTAGCCTGGATACATTATCTTCTAGCTATCCAATATGATGCTCACAGGCACCAGAATTCAGACAAAAGCTTCCCTATCTTTCTTATTCTACCTTGAAATGTTTAAAATGTTATTTTAATTTTATATAAATGAATTTGGTACACTGCAAACCAAAGCCTACCCCCCCCCTCCCAAATCATCTTCTTGTTCAGACTACCTTAAATTTCCTATGCATGTTCTTAGAAAATAAAAATGATGGGTAGCTATAACCTAAGGCTTTGTTCATAATTTTGCCAGGCTATTAATTTAGAAAAATTAATAAAGGCAAGCTTGAACCTTATGGTGAGTATTCAAGGAGACCCTTTGTGAGAATGATCAACCATTTTGTGAATGGACAATCCCATAGTAACCATTTTATTTCTGTACCTATTATGTTCTCAAAGTTCCATGCATTATTTGGGTTTTTTTCCTGATGCTTACTTTGTTGCATGCAAAGGGACATGTTTTTGTTATTCTTTTTTTTAAAAAAACATTTCCTGTACTTTGAAGCAAGCAAGCTATGTTGTTTGAAGCTGGAAATCAAAATAACTACAAATCATATTGAACATAGATGCCATGATGTCTGTTCGCTTGAACTCTGTGTACAATAATAATTTGTGAAGCATTGCTGCAAATAAATAATTACATGTGAAAAAAACATGTATTATTGTGTGATTATGATATTGAAGACTTATATAATGTTAACAGAAGATATTAATTTTCTCATTCCTCAAATGCTATAAACTTCAGCTGCTTATGCAATTTATGCAACTTTTACAACTTTGTTTTCAATTCTCCAAAGCTATTTTTAAAAATTTTTAAAAAAAATTTCCTTCATGTAAAGCAGACATTTTTAGAATTAATGCTGTTTATCGATCTTTAATGCCATTCAGGTACAAGTACAGGTAATCCTTGAGGTTTTGCCCTTACAAATGACCAGATGGGTTTTGTAGAATTCATTTTCTTTGTAGAGACACTGCAGCAAGCCCACCTCTCACTTTCCCCTCTTTCAGCATTTCCTCATTAACTTATCTCGGCATGATGACGCAAAGTTTGTGCTTTGCAGACTTACTACTGGCAGGTGAAAGAGATACTACAGTGACTGAATGGAAAAGCATATTTTGAAACCAGACCTGAAGAAACCAGAGTGTGCTGATAAGGAGAACAAACAAGAAAAAGTTGAAAGTTAAAGAGGTGGTGCAGAGGAAGGAGAAAGAGCTACTTTGTCTAGTCTGGGGGTTGGCAACCCATCCTTCAAGGGCCACATGCGGCCCTTTTGCCCCTCTCCTGTGGCCATTTCAGCGGTTCCGGCTGGCCCCGCCTCTCCCAGTCACTCCTCGCCAGGCTTGAGGTTTGAGAAGAGAAGAGACTCGCTCCCCTCCCAGTCACTCCTCATGCGGGGACGCTTATTTATTTATTTATTTTGTTGCATTTATATGCCGCCCAACTCCCAAGCTCCTTCTTGGCCCTTCCCAGCCAGGCCTGGTCTTCTCTCCGGGGCAGCATCTGGCGGGCCCCTCATGCCTCCACTCCTTCCCCCCGTGTGGCAGACCTGGGAAAGGAAATGACCAGACCCACCAATGCTGTTACTCCCTCTTTGCATCCGGAAGCGCATTCCTGGCTGCTGCTGTCAAGCGGGGCAGAACGTGTAAGGCTGAACTGGGCCCTCAGGCGCATCAGAGCGTGGTGGGGTTCTTCCCTGCCCGGCCCGGAGCTAGAACGATCTTAGCGCACAGGTGCACCAGTTTTCCTCAAGTCCCGTGGGAAGTTACAAGCCGATCCCCCTCACCGCCACTACGCCGAAAGGAAGAGCAGGCTAAGATCTTGCCAGCTCCAGGCTGGGCAGGGAAAAACCCCACCATGCTCTGATGTGCCTGAGGGCCCAGTTCAACCTTGCACATTCTGCCCCACTTGACGGCAGCAGCCAGGAATGCGCTTCCGGAGGCGAAGAGGAACCAGTGGCATTGGTGGGTCTGGCCGTCTCCTATCCCACGTCTACCACACGGGGGGAAGGAGAGAAGGCGCGAGGGGCCCGCCAGATGCCGCCATGGAGAGAAGACCAGGCCTGGCTGGGAAGGGACAGGAAGGAGCTTCCCCGCGCCATCCAGCTTCTCCTCTGGGCCAGATGCACCAGTGGCGAGCCCCGACCATGGCACCAGTAACGGCTGCAATGGGGTTGGGGTTTTTTTGGGGGGGGGTGCAAAACTGCAGCAAAGCAATCCTGGGTTTGTATCTCCACCTTTATTCACGTAGATGGGCTGTGGGATAAAAGAGACGGATCCCTACGGTCTTGCTCCCCTTTTCTGAATGATCACCCAGGGTCCCTTTTCAGAGCCCCCCATCCCACTCCACCTACTTAGGATGGGTCTTTTAGTATGGGGCAGGGCGGCAGGGCTGCTAAGTGAAGGAAGGGAGAAGATCTTGAGATCTTGGAGCGAAATCTAGGAAGTAATGAAGTCTGAAAAGCAAGTATGGCAGTATCTTGCGTAGCGGAGGGGAGATACTGCCACACTTACTTTCGGCTAATTGGCCATGCCCACCTAGGCGTGGTCAAGGGGGGTTATGTGACTGGGTGGGACTGTCATTGTGTTGGCCACGCCCACCAGGTTTTGCAGCCCCCAGCGTTTTGTTTTCAGTGGGAAACAGCCCCAAGTGGCCCTTTGAGGGAAAAAGGTTGCTGACCCCTGGTCTAGTCAAACAGGTCAGGTTTCACAAAGCCCGCTGAGAATGAAAAAAGAAAAGGATGCCATTCTGGCCTAGCAAGAAAGGCCTACTTTCCTTCCCTTCCCCCACCTCCTGAGTTCTGCAGATCTTCAGAAGGTAAGTAAAGGATTGTGAGGTGTGGAGCTGGCTGTGGAGAGCCTATAAGGGTTGGAAGCAGAGGATGGGGTATCTCAGGGATGGGGAAGCCTTGGAAGCCCAAGCAAGGCATTCTGAAGCACATGTACACTTAACAATCCATGCACTTGTTTAACATATGCATTGGGGTGATTTAAGAGGGGGATATTTCACTTCATGAGTTTCACTTAACATTCTCCTGCCTTACGACTGAAAGGGGCAGGTTTCATTATTCTCATATGTCAAAGATTACCTGTATTACAAAATGTTTTGTATATATGATTTCCTAACTTAACAGAATTAACAAAGGAGGATTTTTTTTCATGTTACCATGAATTCACTAGAGTCTCATTTAGCTTACTACTATTAGAAACAGAACATCATTCCTTAATATTTGTACTTTTCCCAATTACTTCATGAAATTTTCTAATGAGGAATTATATAGTAGGAAAATCCAGCGAAAAATGTGAATATTGGTAAAATTCACATTTAACAAATATGCTGAATTAGTAAATAGGAAATATGGGTCCATATATAAAAGACATTCAAATGTTTATTATACAAAAATATATTATTAAATGAAATTAACAGAATGTATATGTGGATTTTCAAGTCAACATTCAAAAACAATTGGAAAGATATGGACATATGGAAGAAAAACAAACCTTACAAATGAAAAGTTAAGAAAAAAGTGAAACTGAAATTTCCCAAACATCCTTATTGCAAGATAATTAATATATGTGACTTGCTTTCCCACTTACCTATCTTATTTTCCATAGTAAACAATTGTTTTTCCAAATACCAGTTACTATCTCCCTTTAAGTATTCAGGAATGCTACAAACTACCACAATATATGAATAGCATGACAGAAAATTCTTGGCACTAGATCGTTATACTTTCTATTACAGACATAAGCAAAGAAGAAAACAGATAAGATGTGTCTTAAAACTGCTTCCATTCAAATAGCTTTTATTATTGCTAACCTCCTGTTATAGACAAAACAAACAATAGCATGCTGGAACAATAAATCATTGTTAGTGTGCTATACTGTTAATCTATTCTGCAAAGAACTTTGATATAAAACATTTAAAATAGCGTATTCATCATATATTTTTTATTTTATGTTTTAATGAATTTTGAGAATCCTTACAAAGCCAATTATAAAAACACAGTGTTCTAAATAGGTGAAAACACAACCATATTTGTTATATTTTTCACAATTAAAGAAAAGACAAAGTGATTATTTGGTTATTTTGCTATACATGCATACCCAGCTGAACCAGAAGTATTCTTGTTCCCCATACAATTCTATAAGTAAGTATTTTCAGACATAATTATAAACCATAGATAAATTCTAAAAAAACCTTGGGTGTTTATATTATCGTGTTCACTGATTTATAGTCAAATAATATATTCCATCTGCTGGTAACCATCAAATTATCATATACCTACTTGGGTATAATTGCAAAAGGCAATTGCAATCGTCAGGTTGCTTCCTAAGGACAGAAAATCACTCAAGTTTCAGGAAGGGAAAGAGATGGTAAGGATAAACAAAATACATTGGAGCAACCACTTTCACCTATCCATTTATACGGGAATGATGTGTATCATTTTAGCCCAAAAAAATCCATAGAGATTATTTGGTCCCAAAATTCTTATTAGCTCAAATAACAAGTGGACCAGTTAGTAGCAGGGTCAATGTAAACAGAGTAAGTAAGTTAAATATAGGATTAATTTGGAATTGCACCATTGTCTCCTATAGATATTTTTTTCTTGATATTGCATTCTATACTTATTGTTATAAACTAAACCATACAACTATAGCGCTCAAAGTTGAAATAAACATCGTAAAGCAAGCATTTATTTTGTTATTTCAGATAACTGCTCAGGCATACACACAGCACATGAAAGGAAATGTATTTTTAGCAACTACATATCCCATGATGCACTGTGAATATACATGAATTGATTTGTCGATTTCAGTATTTTAAATGATCACTCCACAACACAGTTGGCATATGAATATTTATTCATAGCAAATCTGTTTTTTCTGAGTACCTCTGTTTCCTAGTCCCCATTTCAGAAGTGGTTTTTTTTAGAAGAAGAAAACCTTCTGTATAAAATTCTCTCAGTTCTATATCCATTGGGTTGGGTTGATCTTATAGGTTTATGCATCTATTGTTCCTTGATAGGATAAACATTCACTAAATCTTTTCAAAAGGAACAAGAAACAATGCTTGTTCAATAGCTTGGTTGTTCAGGAATGCATAAAAGTCTTCTTTCCTACACAAAGACCACAGTATTCCAATATTAAATTAATTCACATTGTTTATAGGAATGCCAGTATTAGAGAGATTAAAAAGGATTCTGAGCTTATGCACATTACTGAGGATACCTGAAAAAAGGGGCAGGGAAAGCTAAAAGGACCATAATGGGATTTAAAAGCAGAACTCTAGAAAATCACATAATTAAGCAGGTATCACTGTTTCTTTCAAAGAACAGCTTAAAAATCACATTGAGAGTAATAGAAATAGCTGTACTTTTCAGTGTGTATGTGAACTGATGGAATAATATACAACTATTTTTTTACAACTGATCAAAATAATTTCACCACTTGATGTCACAAAAAGAAAGGTAAAGTAGATCCACTCTGTTCAGTTTAATGAAAACTAGGTGGGTCTTTTCTTTTCAGATAAATATATTCTTGTAGAGGGAAAAAGGCCTTGGATTTCTAGGTAAGAAGATCACAAACCTTCAGTGTTATTTCAATGAGCCAAAAGCTCAAAGTCAACTTGGCATCTGGAAGGACATATTGTTCTACAACTAATTGTTCTTTTCTCCTATTAAACCCCCCTTTGGGGAGAAGCATAGATCAATTCCTCTTGCTAACTCAGCGAAGGCTACTGCTCCAGCTTTAACAGCCCAGGACAAATAAGGTCAAGTATTTACATGATAACCCTTCTCCCAGAATCTTGATCTGAAAAGGATGCATAAAAATATTTCTGAAAAGAATGCATAAAATATATATAAAAGACATCAGAACCATTAAAATGGATATTGTATTTAGACAGCTATTGCCCTGATGAAAACTAAAGTGGTAGCAAATATATTGCAGTGCATCTGGTAAGTACACGGCATTAAGTTTCAGTCTTAATCAGCTGTTGCACAACACTTATGCCTATTTAAACAGTCTCTCACTTTTAAATAAACTGTATAATAATCTATAGCCACCTTTTGTAAATTTTTATTCACACTCGGATATTTTAGAACAATGCTGTAAATATTAATACACTATTTTAGAACAATGCTATTAATATTAATGGAAACTTTCAGAAAAGAAAATTCTAAGGGCAGAAAAACCACTTGATGATATTTTGAAGCATAGAAACAGTACATACCTTTCAGTTTATTCTTAAAAACTAAAGGAGCTACTACATTTTTCTCCTGTGTTGGTAATAGGAAGTAATGGCAGAGACCAGGAGAAGTATTAAGTCATGAATTTTAAAAAGTCATAGATCATCAAGCAATCAAGAATTAATTAAAACAGTCATCTTCAAATTCTGGAGTGAAAAGCCAATTTTATTTTTAAGCTGTCAATTTAGGAGACATCATGCAATACAGTAGTTGTGTAGTTGTATAGAAATAAACTTCCAGTCTTGCTATACAATCCGTATCTTCCCCATACATAGATTAAAATATTTTGCATGTTTTATTAATTCCTAATTTCTTCTAACTAGTCCGTGGTAGGATCTTTGCTGTGCTTATCAATAGTGGTGATAGCTGTTAATTTCTTTTCAGCTGATCATTCAGTTACAATATTATGCAATTCAAATCTTTTATGTCAGTAATTAATATTCAGCTCATTGGATAACCAGATGCTCTTCTCTCAATCCAAGCTACCCAAATAGTGATTGTTGTAGTAAAAAAAACAAAAGGAAGAAGGAGGACTACGTACTCTACTGTGAACTCTTGAATGAGAAGTGATAAATAAATCTAATAAATAAAAAGTGTTAATCTGCTACAAAATCATCTTATTTATTTTCAATCAGTCAAACCAGCCCAGTGAAACTCTAGAAACACTGAACAGGGAAAATAGCATCTTGATACTAAAGTAGGTTTTTTTCCCCCAGAACCAAAATCCTGATAGATTTCAGTCTGATATCTTAAATACTATGGATGTTTGTAAACCAATGCCTTTCCTTTATATTTTTACCTATCTTTGTGCAAAGTGGATTAATGCTGTCTATAGTTTACACTAGAAAGTATTAGTATAATAGTGACAAGGGACCGTTCCAACCTTCAAACTAAGAGTTAAATTGAACTAGGAACCTTAAAAGTACAAATCTAAGGCTTTCTTCAGAAGGCAAACCAAGTTAGAGTTGTGTATGGTTCTTAGTGCCAGATATTCAAGCTGGTTTTAGAAAAGGCTAAGGAATGCAGCACATTATTAGTGATGTACATTGAGAAAGCCAAAGAATACAAAAAGAAGAAGAAGAAGTCAGTATGTGCTTTATTGATTATAGAAAAGCCTGCAATTGTGTCAATCATGTCAAGCTGTGGAATGTACTTAGAGAAATCCCAGAAAATTTTATTGCCCTCATGAGAAATCCATATACCCAGTCAGGAAGCCACAATACCAACAGAATAGAGTAAAAGAATCTGGTTCCAAATTGACAAATGAGTGGGACAAGGCTGCATGTTCTTCCCTTATTTATTTATTCATCCTTCCTGCTGAATATATATTAAGTTGGATTAGACTGTGGTTTTATTTTTTTTATTTTTTTCCTGTAAATTTTTTTTTCTTTTTACACAAAATCTCTTTTTGCAAACGAAGTTGTTTCCAGGCAGTACACACAATCAAATTCCATTTCATTTCCATATTCACCATCATGTTTAAATACAATTGATTAACCACATAAAATATATTCTAATATTTTCAATTCATGTCCATTTCTCCCATATAATTTATTATTTTTACCTCTAAACTGTTAAAGTCAATCAATCCTTTTATTTATTATTATTATTATCCTTATTGCAATTATTCGTTATATTGTATTAATTCAAAATCACCATGCTCTAGAGCATATTTCCCATATTCATTCCATATGAAAACTTACGATATATAAACTTACAATGCTGATATCCCTAGCAATAATCTCTTATTCCATTTTTTTTCTTTTATTAAATCATTTTAACATTTTTTTTAAAACAAAAACCTAAAGAACCATATTCATTAATATTTTTATATTATAAATATGGTAAGGTTTTAAAATATAGATGTGTTGTTCAGTTATTAAATTTGATACATAATCTATAAGAGGAAATAATATTTTATGATATGAGAAGGCTAAAGTTTGAGGGGAAAAGTTAAAAAAATAATAGATTGAATCATTCTATTCTATTCTATTGGCCACTAAACGAAGGGGTGTAAGTCAAGGGCGACCCGTATTTCAGGAGCGACGGAAATAAAGTGGAACACACACACACAATCACACACAATCACACACACACACACACACAAATCTGGTCCATCTTCTCTCTTTCCGCAGCCCCACAAAAACCCAGCCAGGCCAAACAAACCCTCTTCAGGGGGTGGAGGGGTAGGGAGAATTGAGCCTCCACAGCCCAACATACCTAAGGAAAAATGTACTTCTTGTGCCTACACAACCTTTTTTTTTTCCCGGATTCCCGGGCTGGTTGGCACGTGCCGGGATGGTAAGAAAAAACAATCCATCTCACCACCTTCTTAGGAGACCGCAGAAAACTAGCCAAGGTGCCACCCACGCCTGGAGGGCCCGTGGGTTTGTTTCGGGCGGCGTGCCAGCCACACCCAGAAGGTACCGTAATTACATCTTGAACCGAGGCGGAGTTGGCTTTTTGGCAGACTCTGTTCCCGTCTCCCACCCTCTCCCGTCTGTCACCTTCTCCCCGCTCGGTTCCGAGAAATCTGGATGCTAATTTTTGCCGCTTGTGAGAAATTATATAAATACAAATATATTTTACTAGCTTATTACCCGGCTTTGCCCGGATATTTATTTATGTGTGACTGAAGTTGTGGAGTCCTCCTCCTGCTCATC
>JANHJO010009345.1:74528-88277 GCA_032468235.1 Pseudoxyrhopus heterurus
AGGAAGGACTCCCTGGAGAAGAGCCTAATGCTGGGAGCGATGGAGGGCAAAAGAAGAACAGGACACAGAGAATGAGGTGGCTGGATGGAGTCCCTGAAGCAGTCGGTGCGAAGAGCTTAAATGGACTCCGGGGGATGGTAGAGCACAGGAAGGCCTGGAGGAACATTGTCCATGGGGTCGTGATGGGTCGGACACGGCACAACTAACAACAAGGGGCGTTGTTTTATAACTTAAAATCAAATACTAAATGGCTATAAAACGTCTTCTAATGAAAAGACTATACGGGTGGAATAAATATTTCTTTATATTCCTGTGTAACAACATATAATTGGTGAGACTGACTACAGTAACTGAGGTTAGGATGAGTTACAAGTTCCCTCACTTTGATGTGAACTAGAAGACGTTCAGAAGGATTAGTGACATTTTACTGTTTAACATGATCTGGAGGGCTACCCAGAATTCTGTCTTTAATTTCATTAGGGTACTTTTTTGTGTGAGGTGTTGCAAGGAAAGAACATTTTACATTTGGTAATCCATTTGAGAATGCTGTATGCTAATATTAGCTAATGTATGCTAATATACTGGCAACTGACTGTTGCAAGTAGCTTACCCTGACTGTTAGTTGTTATTCTATTACAGTATCATTACAATTTTAAAATGTAACTATGTTTCTGGTAGATTGACTGGAAGAAAAAGATTTAGTAAAGAATTGTTACCCAAAATACTACACATTTTTTTTATAAAAGAGAAAACAGAATAATTGTCTCTAAGCTATAGGGTTTATTTTGAAGGTGTTTTTCTTTTTATTCAGTTTGAACCGTTCTTAAGGGGGAAATGTTGCTTTTGGATCTTATTTGGAAATATGGCTGCATAGGCATATTTCTGCAGGAATCCCTCTTCAAAAAGCTGTTGTCTGTCCCTTCTTCCTCCACCCCCATTCCACATACACAGCTGAAGGGAAGAGGTAGTATCCCTGCTGGTTATGCATTGAAATGGAGATTTCCTGGATTCCCAGTGGAATTCTAGCAGACTCTACAAATCCCTTCCTGTAGGGAGATTTTAATTTTCAGTAATATGCACTACAGTATGCTTTATTGTTGTTGAGATTTCCTCATGTATATAGCCCTTTACTTATTTAATGGAAAATATGTGCATTGTGGCATCGAGCAAACTCACTTAAAAGCCAAAGCTTCCTTCTAAATGCGCATGTGTAGGATTATTGCCACTATGGTTGTGTTATATTTATGTCGTAGTCTACAGTATGGAATGCTAAACTCTCCAGAGAGCTGATATTCTCCTCTAGATGTTGCCTTTGTAGTCACTGACTTCTATAGAAGTTTTCCAGCAGTCATGGCGATAATTTGGCAATTAACGCTAGAGGCTAACAAATCCTTCACTAAAAGGAAAGAATAATTTAAAGTATTGTGGTTTGAATTACTTTCCCAGCTTTTATTTTCTGCAGCCTCAGGAGGTTGATGATAAAAATTATGAATATATCAAAAGAATAAATCCACATGTTGTATTATAAAAAGAATGTTGCTGTTTTTAATTCCTATTTGGGCATTTTCAAACAAATTGGTGTACACCCAAGATCAAAGAGAAACAATGACAATTGTTCTGAAATCATAATTGACTGAGTTTTTATTAAACACTAAGGCAATTGCAGAGTGCATACACCAGTATCAAAATTTTGTGTAAACCCAGCCAACTATCTCTATCCCAGCCAATTATCTCTATTTACTAGAAAAATTCTCATCACTATGAGCTGAAGATTAAGAGAACCTCTGAAGCGGCTTTTGAAGTGAAAGGGGAGGCGGGTTTTATCTGTTTTAGTGGTTTATGTTTAATATTTTTCATGATAGTGAATGGCAATATTTATGAAAGTAAGTAAAATAATCTTAAGAAAGCTTTAAGATGTAGTCAGACTTGCTCCCTCACTTGGTGACCTTATTATTGGAGAGGGAGAACCGGCTTTTAAGTTCATTGATTTCAGCTCCTTTTAATTTGGTGATGCAGAATTTATCAACAACTGTTTTTATGTATCTGTGTCAACTGTTCATGATGTGAGATAGCTTAATGATTTTGAGAATTATTATAAACGTTTCAGAGAAATTACAATTGTTCATAAGAACAAAGAGTCATAGTCACCACATTAAGTAGAAATTTTTAAATGTTATAACGGTGGTAAGAAGTTTTACTTCGATAATATCAAAGGGAACTTGGGAAAAAATGGATATAGAAGGGAAGTGAAAAAAAATGAAAATATACTGCAGGAAAAGAAAGCATGAGTTCTGCAGGCTTCCCCATTGACTTTGCTTGTTGGGGCACCCAGAGTCACATTCCAGGAGATGGATGGCCAAGTAGATTCATTAAACAAATAAAAAAGTTCTAGGACTTTATTAAAGTGATGCATCCTTCAAGTTTTCATGATAAGCACCAATATTACGAAGGTTTCATATGTAGGAAATGTTGAATTCCTGTTATACTTAAACTACTCCTAATTTGATTTGCTAAAATGCAGAAATCATAAACATTAGTTTTCTCCTATTTGGAGTCAATGAGGTATACCTACTTAAATATCTCAGGCAGAGCACTGTGTGGATTTCAACTCCCAGCATAACATTTTTTCCCTCCTGGATTCCAAAGGTAGATCATAGTTATAAGCTAATTACAGTGCAGCCTGTTGGCAATCATAGATGACATTTACCTATGTAACAAGCTGTTAGTTTTCATGAGATGGCACTCTTGGGTTCTCGCTCTGTACTTATCTGCCTGAAATTTTTTTCCTAGAATATGTCCCTATGCATTTGAAGAGCCAATACATTGTCTTATAGGAAAAAGAATTGTGTGTTCCACAGACATTGTGTTTTAATTGCAACCTGTAATTATGTTGACATGGAAATCACCAAGGATTAATTTCTCTGCTAGAAAGGATAAAATGTGAATATTCAGTCATAAAGTAAAAGCTCTCCAAAAGGTAATGTTATATTTTGAAGTAAAATTTTAACAATGTGTCTTTAACATAGTATCTTTTTTTGTTTTGTTTGGGGTATAATATCAACTAAATCAGCTTACATTAACCTAGATGCTCTGCAAGTGGAGTGTTTGTGTTTTGTTTTTGTTTTTTAAATTCCTCATTCTGGGAATTCTAGGACCTGAAAGCTACAAATCGGGGTATACCTAAGTTCTGAAAGGTTGAACTGAATGGCTGGTTTTTGGGGAGAGAAACATAACTCAGCAGTGTGTGTGTGTGTGTGTGTGTGTGTGTGTGTGTGTGTGTGTGTGTACGTGCACTGAACCTCCCAAATTTTGCTCAGGAGAGTCCCTACAATTCCTGGCCAATAGTTCTTCTGACTGCAGTAAACAGTTGTGCCCCAAAAGATCTGAAGGGCACCAAGTCGCCTTCCCTTTATAGGATGCTGAGATAGATGAGTATATTGTCCAGCCTGGCAAATTGTTCTACTCTCTAGCCTTCAGAGACCACTTGTTGGTTGCAGAACATATGGAAAAAATATTTTCCTAGCTCTTAAGAATTATCAGAATTTTGAAGTTTTGCCCAACTTTCTAACCTTCCCATGAGGAAATCACAGCCACCTTCATTGTTTATTAGAAAGGCAATGTATGCTTCCTCTCTAGAAATAAAATAAAAGCAGATCTCCCATTGAAACTTGTGTAACACAACAAAGTGTTGTGTGATTTCAGTCAACAATACAGGTAGTCCTCAACTTACAACAGTTCATTTAGTGACCATTCGAAGTTACAACAGCACTGAAAGTGATTTATGACCGTTTTTCACACTTAACAACCATTGCCGCATCCTCATGGTCAAGTGATCAAAATTTGGATGCTTGTTAACTGCTTCATATTTATGATGGCTGCTGTGTCTCCGGGTCGTGCAATCGCCTTTTGCAACCTTCTGACAAGCAGAGTCAATGGGGAAGCCACATTTACTTAACAACTGTGTTACTAACTTAACACCTGCAGTGATTCACTTAAGAACTGTGCCAAGAGAGGTCATAAAATGGAACAAAATTCATTTAACAAATGTCTCACTTAACAACAGAAATTTTGGACTCAATTGTGGCCGTAAGTTGAGGACTTCCTGTATTTTCGGAGCCATGTTTTGCCTATTGCTGTTTAATGGCTGAAAGCAGAATGAGAACCAACACTTGGAACATCCATATGTTTTTATCTTTTCCGCATGTTTTATTTTACATTGATACTTGGGGATTCCACACTTAGTGGTTAAAATGTATTTGTTGTTGTTGTTGTTAGTTGTGAAGTCATGTCCGACCCATCGCAACCCCATAGACAACGTTCCTCCAGGCCTTCCTGTCCTCTACCATCCCATGGAGTCCATTATTTTAAGCTCACGCCAATTGCACTACAAGCTGAGGTTGCTTCAATTCTATTGCAAATGGTGCCTCAAGGAGACTTTTCCTTGTTTCACAAGTGTGTGATGTGTCTCTGGGTGTGAGTTCTAAAAATAGGTGTAACACTGAATGTTATTGCATCATAAATTGAGTTAGAGCTACTGTTGGCAGGAAGCATCCCCTTGCTTTAAGTAGAATGAAAACTGTGGCTAGCTCCTCATATTATTACAGTCAATTCTGTGTACATTTGCACAGCTGTTACTGAAACATTTAAACATTCTTATTGCCAGAAATATGTTCTCTGTTCTGACAAATAAAGAAGAGGTGAAATAAGAAGCCCAGGCAAATATTTTTTGCCTTAGAATCCAAGCTATCTTACAGTAAGCATGTTTTTGTCTTTAAGCTCTCATCTTAACTTTTTCCTAATTTAGCAAATTGTTTGGAAAATAAGAGCCCCATTCTTGGCTCTTGATATTTTTTATTTTATTTTATTTTGCTTCAAGATTTTGGCTGTCCTGAAACCATTTACTCACAAGTAGTTTCTGGATTGTGGCTTCTCAGGTTTCATAATTTTTTAAAAAATAGCTAACTTAAATATGGAGAGATGTAATAGATAAAATACCCCACTCCCCTTAGCGTGGCTTATGAATATTTCCCATCCTTTCCCTGACATGCCAGGAATACCTCGGACTTTTATGAAAGCATTTCACACTTCCCCCAACAGCTCATACTGAAGAATATTTACAAAGAATAAGTGAGCACAGTTGTACATTTGGATCATATAAATAATGCAGCAAATCTTACAGGGTGATATCAAAAATACTTGTTTGTGGCAGCAAGATAGCATGAGTATATGAGATTCCCGAGTGTGGGAGTTGGGGCGTATGGATAAACTGCAGACAGATTAGTCACAGTGTCTATAAGTCATTATTTAGGGTATTGAATGAGGGGAAGTAAAATGAAAACAAACTAAATAATACACAAATGTTCTTCAGGCCTTTTTAATTTGTTAACAGATAGCATCAGCTGCTCTTTAGGACATGACAAAATAGAGGGAGAAGACAGTTCCTCTTCTTTTTAAGTTGATCTCATATGTGCTTTTATGTGAGCCTTGTATCTGTTTTATTGTTGCTGCAGAGTTATAGGCTGCAGTTCTCTCTGAAAGCTCTTTTCATGAAAACTGCACTGGGGACTGTCATATATGTTTATGGAAAGAAAACCAAGAAGTGAACTTACTATGCTGTGTCTTTTGGAGAAACTGGCCAGAAAGATAGCAGTCAGGCTTTAGGGTCGGATGAAAAATAAGGGGAACCAGCATTTGGTGTTCAAAATCTGGTAGCTATGTTCCGCATATTCAAATTTAGACAAATTGTGGTTAATGAGAACTATAAGGGCTCCTTTCGGTTTCAGACCCAGGCATAGTATACATCAAGTTACAACAGATCATTTAGTGACCATTCAAAGTTACAATGGCACTGAAAGAATGACTTATGACCTTTTTTTAAATTTATGACTGTTGCAGCATCCCCATGGTCAGATGATCAAAATCCAGATGCTTGGCAAGTGACTCATATTTATGACCATTGTACTGTCCCGGGGCCATGTACTGATCCCCTTTGGCAACCTTCTGATATAAGCAAAGTCAATGGGAATGCCAGTGGTACCTACTTAACAACTGCAGTGATTCACTTAACACCTGTGGCAAGAAAGGTTGTGAAATGGGGCAAAACAGAAATTTTGGGCTTAATTTGTAGTTATAAATTGAGGATTACCTGTACTCAGACTGCATTAATGATCTTTGGTGGGAGCATGTTGCATCCCTCTTGACTCTCCTTGATCTCTCAGATTTTGATATACCATTGATCATGGTATTTTTCTGAACAAAATCTGGGGATTAGAAGTGAGGGGGGTCAGTATTATAGTCGGTTTCTCCTTCCTCCTTCTGTAAATATTGATGTGGACAGAGATCCAGCCCCAGTCCCCTGTTTTATAGAGTCTCTCAGGGCTCTACACTCCCCGTTCTCCAGTTTAACTTCCACACAAAGTTACAGTATGGGACTAAGGTTAGGGTATGACACGTGACCAATTCCATTAGCATAGGATAAGATATCATCAGTATGTTGTGAATATTCAGCTGGTATCTCTATCCCAGACTGATGAAGTAATGCATGAAGTGAAATGAAGTAATAATCAGTAGATGTTACTCACCGTCACGCTTTGCTCACTACCTTGCTCACCTGCCAGGTTGGCTACTGCAATGCATTCTGCACAGGGAGATTATTTCAAATTATTTTTGTATATCTCACCAGATCTGTTGGGCACACTCTGGGTTGCAAACAATGCTCCCTGGAGGGACCCAAGAAGTATTTGTGGTACCTGTCTTCTGAAACAGCATAGTTCCTGAAATTTAGAATAGCAGAGTGGTAAGGGACCTTGGAGGTCTTCTAGTCCAATCCAGCTCGCTTTTTGTAACATATTAAAAACCTGAGCATGAGTGGAGGATGTCAGGTGGGCCTGTTCTTTATGGGCCCGGAGTGCAATTTATATTTATATTATTACCCTATATAAATATTATATTATTCTCTACTATTCATTTCAACTTTACTGGATTTTTTTTCTTAAATCAACTGCTGTGAGTTGCAAGTACAAATTGAGAAGCCATATAAATTCATATAATAAATGGCATCAGGAAGCAAGCCTGGTTCATTAACCTAGGATGGAGATGACTTGTGTTTCCTTTTTAATATAGTTAACATTAACCCCAATGTTGCTAAGATTGAAAATAGCAAAGGCACTTATGTGAAAACAGAACAAACTTACTCTGTTTTTTAATAGTTGCTGAATGAGGGTGGATATACCCAAACTACAGGCTCATGCAACTAAAACAAAATTTGGTGTTATTTCCAAGTTTGAAGACATTATATCTTTATTGAGTCATTTTTCTCTGGCCAGGGCAACATGGGGGTAACAGAAAACTTTTATCAAAGTTTGGAAGATTCATGAAAAGTAATTGTGCAGTCCAGTCAATTCATAATAATATTTTATGGTTACCCATATTTTAACATGTAAAGAAGGGCTCTTAAATTGGAAACACTTCAGTGATTTCTTTAAAAATGTGGTAGTGATACTACATTTTGTCAGGAACAAAAGCAATCTGAAGTTCATAATTAGACCTAGCTGCTTTAAACATGTTGCTCACTTAAGTGAAACAAACAGAAATCAAAATCAATTGATAGCTGTCAAGGGAAATGATTAAGTAGCTTGTTTCAAGATTAAGGAAAGTATAAATACTATAGAAAATTGGGGGGGGGGAGATGAAATGAGGCAAATAGATTGGACTGGATGGTAAATTCAAGATTGTTGGCAATTCTTAGAAATTGAGAATATCAGCTGAAAGGATGCTTTCAAGAATGAAATGAATGAATGAATGAATGAATTAGTGCTTTACCTATATAATTATGAGAAGATACATGCTTATATTCTACTTATTCTTTTGAAACTATAGCCCCTTTTCTGTAGAAGGTGCAATGCAATATGTATAGAGTTTGTATTGACATAAAGTATTTCAGTTTATCAGTGGAGTCTTTACCTTTTCCTTGTAGGCCAGCCTTTTGTCAAAAACGTGCTGATGAGCAGGAAGTACTATAGCATAGGTCAGTTTTGTTCCTCTCCTCTTCACTCATTCTTTTCTGAAAAATAAAACCTTAACCTGACTTCCAATTAAATAGATATGTTATACGGGCATATGAGGGAAATGCGGTGGCTCAGCCCAGTTAAGACACTGGGCTTGTCGGCTGGAAAGCCAGCAGCCCAGGTTCGAGACCCGAGTGCCACATGATGGGGTGAGTTCCCATTCTTACTCCAGCTCCTGCCAACCTAGCAGTTCAAAAACATGCAAATGTGAGTAGGTAAATAGGTACCACTGCGATGGGAAAGTAACTATCGCTCTCCATGACATCATGCTGGCCACATGATCATGGAAACATCTTCAGACAACGCAAAGACCTTGAAGGTTGACTCAACCTTCCATCCTTCCAAGGTGGGTAAAATGAGAACTCAGATTGTTGGGGGGCAATATGCTGACACTGTAAACCGCTTAGAGAGGGTTGCAAGCCCTGATAGGCGGTATATAAATACAGTGCTATTGCTATTGAAACAGAGATGAGCACCTCCCCCTATAGTCAGCCACTACTTCCGGAATAACATCGGCAGGGATTCCCTTACCTTTTATTTTTTTTATAAGGGCATATAATTTCACAATAGCATCTGCGGTATTAAGGGATACCGTATCGGTATATTTATGCCTATAAATTAAAATGTGTTTGTCTCTTTGCACTTCAGTGAATAGGTAAGCTTTGCATTTTGCCTGTTTATTACACTTTCAGAAAGTTATTTTTTGCTGTGCGGAGATTTTACTCTGCTGTTGTTATACTGTCTATTATGCTTTTACTTAGTGTTCAGCATTGTTGTTAGAGTTTAAAATGGAAACTATCATCCTAAGAATACCTTCTCTCCAGGTATTACCTTTATTCCCAAGTTCCTTCTAGGTGCTTTTTAGTCATTAATTAGTTTAGCTTTATAACTCTCCTAAGAGACTGTCAAATATATTCTGACTGGTAAACAGAGTCACATAAAGGTGAAGGCATTCTCTGTAGGCATATGCTTAACAAAGAATTTAGGAATACGGAATTCAGAGAATCCTTGCACCCCATCTTCCTATCTCATTAGCCCCTGCCTCTTTTTGGATTTGGAACCGAACTATTCTGCTCTTTTTCAAATGTACCCAAAAGTCCTGCTACCTGTGCTTTAGGGCATTTTTAATTGTTCCTGCCCTAATTCTTACATGAAATATGTAACAGTCTAGTTTCTGGACAACTCACCCAAATCAAATGTTTAGTTTACTGGTAGTCCTTGACTTATGACAGGACGAAGTTATGAAGGGACCACTCAAAAACTACTGGTTTCAAAGTTATAGCTGCTGCAGTGCCCCTGCAGTCACGTGCACAAATTTTGGGCTGATTCATCCTTACAATCGACTGCAAACACTCTGAGTCGTTTGTCGCAAAAGAGGCCATTATCCTTATTTCAGTAATGTGTTTAATGTGCAACATTTCTTACAATTTTAGTGTAATGTAACATCTTTTAGCTTTGTTAACATTTTTATATTAATAGTATTTTGCTTCTATTATTTATTTATTTATTTAATCATATTTGTATGCCGCCCAACTCCCAAGGGACTCTGGGTGGCTCACAGTAAAAATATCATAAAAACAGTATAAAAAATATTGTACAATAATATCATAAAATGCATTCTTGTAATAAAACAACATGACATACTCCATTTAATCTAGACCTCACCGGTCTTCTATTAGGTGAGGTCAATGGCCCGAAGCCTGTCGAAAAAGCCAGGTTTTTACAGCTTTCCGGATTGCCAGCAGAGTGGTGGGGGTGGTTTGGACCTCTGGGGGTAACTGGTTCCAGAGAACCGGAGCTGCCACAGAGAAGGTCCTCCCTCGCGAGCCCACCAGCCGGCACTGCCTGGCTGACGGGACCCGCAGGAGGCCGACCCTGTGGGATCTAATAGGGTGCTGGGAGACATGTGGTAGGAGGCGGTCTCGAAGATAGCCTGGCCCTGAGCCATGTAGGGCTTTAAAGGTAGTTGGTTATTACCTTTAAAGCCCAACACCTTGAATTGTACTCGGAGACCAATAGGAAGCCAGTGCAGCTCGTGCAAGATTGGTGTTATGTAGGTGTACTGCAGTGTATCCACGATCGTTCGCACGGCTGCATTCTGGACCAGCTGCAGTCTCCGAACACTCTTCAAGGGTAGCCCCATGTAGAGCACATTGCAATAATCCAACCTCAAGGTGACGAGGGCATGAGTGACTGTGAGCAAAGTCTCCCAATCCAGAAAGGGTCGCAATTGGTGCACCAGGCAAACCTGTACAAAGGTCCCCCTAGCTACAGCTGCCAGATGTTGTTCCAATCTCAGCTGTGAGTCTAAACTTTGTTGATAACATTTTCAAAAATTACATTAGTTGTATGTTTATGTTAACATTTCAGATATCTCCGGACGTTAATTGTGTTATAAATATTACAAGTCCAGTGACAAGTTATTGGTCGTTATAAAATTGTGTCATTTCCCACATATATTTGTGTGTTGCACTTCTAGATTTTGCAGTACACCAAATTTCCCAGGGCTCACTTTGCGTAGTACAATATAGGGACAGGCTATATGAATATAGGAACTATATGAACTATTCCTTGTTGCATGGTAATCTCCTTATCTGACCTCTTTGACTCCATCTCAGGATTGGTGGTGTAATTCTCTAGGCTGTGGATTTCAATCTGCCTTCCTTGGGAATGGGTCTGAGATGGCTCAGAAGTTCAGGATCATTGTGATGGCTGAGAGCGTATCCCCAACACAGTATACACCTGATCTAGTTGTCTTGACAAAGCAGTGGCGAAGTGGACTGGAATTTGGGAAGCTGTGGCCCCCTTTGTGGTCAGGATCAGATTATGTCTTGGTAACCATGAGATTCTTTGATGCCTTCCCCTTCCCCCGCAGGAAAGCTGAATCTATTAGATTAGACTGATGGGCCCAGAGGGATCCAGGGTTGTTCCTGATGGTCTGCTGCATAGAACAACTGAGACTCTAGTCATTGCTTGAATAAGAGTAAGGCGGAAACCTTGGCCTTGTCTCGCATCCATGCAATCTCTCCCAACCCATGGACTCCATGGTTCATAGAAGAGTTGAGAGAAATAAAATGGCTTAAGAGATGTCTGGAGCGCCACTGGAGATCGGCAAGAAATGAACTTGAACAAACATAGCTGAGATACACTATTCAGAACATCCTTGTGGCACTAAGAGTGGCAAATCACCAGTGTTTCTCTGCCCTGATTGCTTCCATAGACAGCCAAGTGGCAGTTCTATTTAGTGATGTTATTTAGTTTGGGTAATGAAACATATGCATAAATATATAACCAAGCTCAGAGAGCACCAAGGAACCCTCATTTCAACCCTGAGTTACAAATATTTTCCTTTATTGGTATTCTGCTCTCCATGCCCCTTCTTGAGCCTGTCCCTTAATTGAAATCTGTACTGTCATTCGACTTGTTGAGGAGTCTTGTGTAATCTGAAAGCCTAAATGGTCAGTTAAAAGCTAGAATCTCTTCCAAATCTGTCTGTCTTCCAAATTTGATTTAAGGCAATCTAATTTTCAGGGTAGATAATTTCCTTATATAAACAGCTTGGCACTTCCTTGAAACAGTCCATTATAAGTGCGACTCTTTTTCTCAAAACAATCATTACTAGCCTGTTGTATCCCTTCCTTCTCTGGCCAGAGACACCCCCTTTCTCAACAACCCTTTGTGGTTATAGTGGCATTTCAGTCCCTTCTTCGCCCCCTGCTGCTGCTCGGCAGGCAGTCTTGCTGCTTTAGAGATCTGCAGGATTCAGTCCTAGTGCTATTGGTCAGGACATGAATCCCAGCCAAGCTAAAAGGAGGGGGAGGGGGGAAGAATGACACACCATGTGTTGGCACACAATGCCAGATGCTGGGTTTTCATAATGGGGAAGCCTTTTTGGCCCCAGGCATTGCTCATTGTTCATCAACCCCTCCAGAAGAGCTGTAAAAATAAAACCTCTGATAGGTGAATGTAAGTGTAAACAGGGGGTGGCGTTCTGGGTAATTTTTAATAGACTATACTGCTTAACTGAAAAGGCAATACTACAGCAATATTGCTAGCTCTTTGCCTCTGTTTGGAACGGCTTGCATATTTTCTGCAATTTCTTGCTGTAATAAATGGATAGCCATCTTCGAAGCTTCATTGCTTTTCTGCCAATTTTGTATTTATGTAGAGTCTAAGAAGATTGCTAAGATGAAAGCTTTGGGGGGGGGGAAATAATCTTCAATCCACTTTCCATTCAGAGCTCTTTTTTAAAAAAAAACCCTGGACTCTTCTGGTACTTGTCTTCTTTCTAGATATGTGTATTTATATTAACTGGCAATAGAAATAGGGGATTTTTTTTTTACCACTAAAGAGCATCTCTACTTGTTCTGAAATTTTATTTATGGCTGATAAGCCTTGAATAAGAGACTCTCAATTGCAGACTGCATAGAAGAACAGGGGTTGAAAGTAATGTACAGTATGTACAGAATTGTGTGCTTGTGCTTTTATGTGTGTGTGTGTGTGTGTATATAAATAAATTTGGAAATACTTTTGTTGCATAAAGTATAGAACATCCGCTGAGATGTTGATGGAGATGGAATTAAAAATACGATGGCCAATAAAAATGTTTAGGTCCTACAAATTCGGCCTCCTTTATAGTTGGATAGCTTAGAAAATGACACCACCATGGCCAACTTTGGCTGATCTCAAAACCTTAGAAGGATCAGAGCCGATTAGTAATTCAATTGGAGATGACATGGAAATTCCAAGGATGCAGGTTAGACTGGAAAAACAAAAATGTCCTCAGCCAAGACAGTGCCAACAACAGTGGCTTCTCAACAACAAAATGGAAGTGGTATTTTATTTATTTATTCACTTATTTATCAAGTTTATATAGCTGCCCATCTCATACATATAACACACCTGTGTCAGCAGCTGAGTTCAGCTTGATGGAATCCTTAATAAGCTGTTGCCATTGACATCTCTAGCATGTGAGGAAAATTGAAGGAAGACATCGACAGGTAGATCTCAATTTACAACCTTTCATTTAGTGACCATTCGAAGTTACAACGGCACTGAAAAAAGTGACTTATGACCATTTTCCCCAAAAGTATTACAGCATCCCCATGGTCACATGATCAAAATTCAGATGCTTGGCAGCTGGCTCATATTTACAATGGTTGCAGTGCCTTCAGGTCTTGTGATCACTTTTTGCGACCTTGTCACAAACGAAGTCAATGTGGAGGCCAGATTTACTTAACAACCGTGTTACTAACTTAACAACTGTGGCATGAAAGGTCGTAAAATGAGACAAAATTCAGTTAACCACTGCCTCACTTAGCAAGAGAAATTTGGGGATCAGTTATGATTGTAAGTAGAGGACTATCTATACTTTGTACAGAATATTTGAGAAGGCCAATGTAATTTCTTTTTCTACTGCAGCTTTTCTAAACGCCAGTGTAAAGTAGGACTCTAACCATCTCAGTTCTTCCTGCCAAAGGAGATCATTGCGTTTTAAAAAAATGATCCCTCAAGTTATCTTAATTATTAGGGAATGGATGACAGTATAGGTGATCCTCAACTTACATCCGGTTGCTTAGGGACCGTTCGAACGTATGATGGACCTATCGTACCTTGGCACTACTTACAACCCAGATTCAAAGTTCTGATGGTGCGGGGGGGGGGGGGGGGGGGGGGGGGGGGG
>JANHJO010009345.1:94169-105509 GCA_032468235.1 Pseudoxyrhopus heterurus
CTTGAAGTCCACACGTAAAGGGGCCGTAGTTGCCCACCCCTGCTCTAGAGGCATTCTTTAGTGGTTGTAAGGTGTAACACAAGTAGAAAAACACTTCTTTTTGTCCTTTAGAAGACAATAAACATGTCACATTCTTCACAAGAAGGTTGTTTCTTGTATCCAGCAAATTTGTGAATTTCAAAGTAAAATGCACTTAGTTTGTTTATCCTGCATTTGCTAAGCAGACTTTTCCTCATGCTTTTTGATCAGCTAATGAATAAGCACAACTTACCAAGTTGTCATTTTTATGGATCTTTGTAAATTTGTCTTTTCAGAAACAATCCCATCCAGGGATGTCAAAGCAGTCTTTTTTTCAGGTAAATACCATTGTTGATAGGAAGTGTGATAAAATATTTTAATCGTTCTGTTTTTTTTAATTAATCACAGTAAACACTCTAAAATTATGCTATATAATGGTATCAAAACATTAAGTAGGTTGAAAATTAGAATTTTTGAAAATGTGCCAAAAACTTTCCAGTCATTTTAGAAGATACATTAGTTCTAGACAACTGGTTCAAAAATTCTACAAGGAATACAACAGTGTAAACTAGGCTTTCACAACTTGGAATGGGGAAAGGGCGACACTGATAAATTAATCATGAACCCACAAAGTAACACTTGGGACTCTGATCAACTGTTTAGCAAGCTGGTAGTGAGGCTTGGAGAGGCTCAGCGGAGTGTTTATAAGGTGGCAGTGGCAGCAATGAATTTATTGACTTTTTAAAAAATGCTGGCAGGCCACACAAGGCTGCTTGGTGGGACATGTATTGTGCCAGCCTGATTTATATCAAGTAGTAATGAGGATGCTTGCCTTTCAGACAAAACTCAAGTGTCAAGGTGATGTGTTTTCTGTAGTGATAAAGTGGAGGTGTGTGTCAGAAAACTGCACTTGGCATCACTCACTTTGTGGCCTGCAAGTTGAAGCATTTCTTCTGTGCATAGTTTTGAATGAAGTCCAACAAATGCTGCATCACTCATACTAGATGTGTATGCTGTATGTCTGTTTCTATTCCTTGATTAGAATTTTAAACAGGCTCTACTGGTTAAGATTAACATTGATAGTGTGTTTGCATTTTGATATGCACTTATGATTGAACATACTTCTTGAATCCAATTCACATTTTTGTTTTAAAACTTGAGTACAGTATGTGCTTTCAAAACTTTGATTATAGGATACCTACACCTAGCAAGTTGTTATACCTTACTAAGTATCCATTTTGTTTCTGCTGTAGAACTCAATATTTCAGAAGCATTGTGAACTTTGTGCAGTTCTTCCTTCTGTAGTTTATAGAAGATAATTCAATATGTTTAAAACAAGTGTTTTATACATGAATGCTTTACTTCTCTGGAATGAGAACTTTCTTTCACAGTTGCTGATTTTTCCCCCCATTGATTTCTTGGCTTGAATTCAACTAGTATTGTCCAGATATTATTTCATCCCACCTTTCCTTTTCATGTATTTATATATTTGGTCAACTCAAGGCAACATACCTAAGACTGTTATGAGACGTTTGAGCTAGGATGTTAAACAAGTTCTAATGGTTGATCTGTTTGATCGCTATTTTTTCTGATTTTGGAATGATTTTTAAATTGAAAATTTGAGTTCTTAATATGAGCTGCTTTGGATTGAGCATGGGAATAATTTCTTTTATATTGCTTTTGTCTTAAACATTCATAAATACAATATCTTTGCCAAACAAGAAATGAATATAGCCAAAATGTCTTCCCCTAGAAATTTTTGGTAGTAATACTATACATATAATAAAATATAGTTGGATTATCACCAGAAGAAAAAAATGACACAATTATCATTTATGCAGGGATTCATTGCCAATTCCAAAGAATGATTAGTTGTAGCATATGCATGATTGCAAAATTGGCCAAGTACCACAATTCTCAACAACTGTCATTTTTAATTCGCGCAGAGTACTAAAAACTGATAGAAGCAGTGTAAGAAAATAATCAGGTTAATAAAAGTATAAATGAAGATGACTTGCCCCAAACCTTGGAACTAGCAGAGCTTAAATTGTAAAAATGTATGTAGAAGCTTTTGTGGATAGAAGCTTGCTACAGTATTTTGAACTAGCGTCTTAATACGCTACAGGTAATCTGTGACTGACGACCACAATTGAGTCCAAAATTTCTGTTACTAAAGGAGACAGTTGTTAAGTGAGTTTTGCCCCATTTTACGACCTTTCTTGCCATAGTTGTTAAGTGAATCACTGCAGCTGTTAAGTTAATAACACGTTTGTTAAATAAATCCGGCTTCCCCATTGATTTTGCTTGTCAGAAGTTCGCAAAAGGGGATCACATGACCCCATCATATGACCCCAGGACACTGCAACTGTCATAAATTTGAATCAGTGCCCAAGCACCTGAATTTTGATTGTGTGACCATGTGGATGCTGCAAAAGTCATAAGTGTGAAAAATGGTCATAAGTCATTTTTTTCAGTGCCGATGTAACTTCCAATGGTAACTAAATGGTAACTTCCAACTAAAAAAATGGTTGGAAGTCGAACAATTACTACCTGTATATGGTATCTTACCATTTTTAATATGGACTCCAATATGTCATTTCAGTTGACATGGATGATGAAGATGGACGATGCTTGCTAGATGTAATTTGGTGAGTATTTGCCCTTGATGTGATTTATACAGTATTTTCTTTTCCACTCTTGTAGCAAAGCATTTAGTCAGAGATTTCTGTTAATTTTCACAAATATCAACCAAATACTTTTTCATTCATGCTTGGTCTATAAACTTGGAATGTCTCCTATGTGCCCACTAGTTGCTATTCCAAGTGAAATTTGGCTGAATGCCACTTGGCTTTTTCTTAAGCTTTTTGGAGGTGAGAATAAAACCAGAAGCTTTTGAATTGTGTCTATAGTGACAGCTGGATGGAACAGTCTTACAAGACTAGCTTTCCCCAACTTGATATCAGTTATATATGCCAGAAATGTAGTTCCCAGAATTTCTAACAAGCTGGCTTTGGAATGCTGAGAATTATTCGGATGTATAAACATTGAGGAATGTTGTTTTAGATAACAGTAGGTCAAAGCAGAGTAACTTGGTTGTTACATTTTAGAACAATATTTTATATTATAGTCTGTTTCATGTAAACAAACATTAATGGTTTAAGAATTAAAATCCTAAATAACTGGAACCAAATGTTTTTGTGGTCCAAAGTAATAGGAGAGAAACCAAAAAAATCACTCTAACTTATAAAAATTGAGATTAATTTTATATATGTGTTTATGGGTGTCCTTTTATCTTACCTATACATATCTTTGTGTTTCTTTCTGTATAATAAGTGTATTCTGCCAGAATACCAATAAATCAATGTTGCACACTAACGTAGCTTGTAACCTATGAAGACAATAGATAAAATTAAATTCTTCTAGTCATCCTTAAACAAATTTATCTCAACTATTTTTCCAGTGATCCTCAGGCCTTGAATGATTTTTTACATGGATCTGAAAAGGTAAGCTTTTATTCTTCATTTCAATTAAAATTGAATGTTTAATTAACGAATACCTCTGTGCAGTAATTACCCTTGGCTCATATGCCTTCAAAAAGAAAAGTGATGCAGAAAATTGAGATGGTACCAATCTTAGAACTAATGACCTGAGCAGACTTTTCTCCAGAAACTTTGAATGGTGGAAAATAAATGTTATCACAAAATTACTATGTAGGAGGATAAACTATTTATTTCCTGACTAAAGTGAAGAGTCAGATAATTTCACTTCATAAGGGAAGTATGTGCCTAGCTTCTGCAAAGAAACCTAGCCACTGACAGGAATTTAAACATTATCTTCTCCAGATAAAGTTATTCCATTTTGTCTCTTTTCCATAATAGTCCAATTCCTCAAATAACATCAGCTATGATTTTACATACAATAACAGTATTTTTATTTTTATTTTAATAATAGATTGACAGTGATGATCTCTTGGATAACACGGGAGATGCAGCCAGTGCCTTCTTTGAGAGTGCTGGGGTATGTATTTTTCACCTCATTTTTAAAGCATGAAGCTGAACATAGTATGACATGGGAGACATATACTACCAGATCTTTTGGCATTTTGTTCATTGCCTAAAAGCATATGGGGGTGGAAGCAGATAAGAGTTAGAATCATGGCTAAGAATGAGGATTGGGTTTTAACTAAGTTTCCCAGTACGATTCCTCAACTTGAATCATCTCTTACATTCAGTTTTTTCTACTTCATTATTTATCTAACTTTTCTCCTAATAGAACTGGGTTTAGTGAGAGAGGTTTGTCTCATGGTAATTATTGAGTATGTGTGGGAAATCTAAACCTAGCTGACATAGATCTAAAGAAAAGTAAACCATTAAATTTTATACCTTAAATAATAGAGAAAGGTCATTAACATGAGATTATGGAGTAATAGAATTGTTTTTTATATACTAAAAACATAAAGCTACAGAAGACAGAAACATCCACAAGTTCTGTTCCATGAATATTTATTTCGCTCTCACTGTGCTTTCATTTTCTTGTCACTAGCTGCATGTGCAAGAAACCTCTGGCAATCATTTGAACGCTGAGCAAAGCCAACCCACAACAAGTGTTGATTTAGACTTCTTGGAAGATGACATTCTGGGCTCGCCTTCGGGAGGTGGAGCCAACCTGCAGAATTCGGATCAACCATGTGATATCCTCCAACAGAGTTTGCAGGAGGCAAACATCACCGAGCAGACTCTGGAAGCAGAGGCAGAACTCGACCTGGGTTCTTTTCAGCTCCCTACGCTCCAACCAGTGGTGCACACTGCCTCGGATGGTACCCCGCAGATTTTTTCCGGTGGGGCTGACCTCATTGGACTACAGCAACCTGCTGTCCTGACTCATCAAGCACTGGTGCAGCAGTCCGTCGGGGCTGACGTGGTCAACAAAGCCATCAGCGTGCAGCCTTTTCTTCAACAAGTTGGCTTAGGAAATGTCACCATCCAGCCGATTTCCAATCTTCAAGGGTTGCCCAATGGGAGCCCGAGTGGGGCACTGGGCATCGGGCAGATTCAAGTTGTTGGCCAGCAAGTCATGGCAATCAACCAGCCTGCTCAACAGATCATCGCTAAGCAAGTTCAGCCTTCCCAAGTGGCCACGATGCCCGTAGGAAGTTACATCACTCAGACGGCACCAGAACAACAGCAGGTCACCCTGGCTTCCGCTGGCGTCTCCCCACAGAATGCCGGTCTTGTGATCCAGAAGAACCTCCCAGCAGTGGCCACTACCACTCTGAACGGAAGCTCGATGTTTGGAAGCGTATCGGCCGCTCAGGGTTCCCAACCGCTCACGGTCACCTCAAACTTGAGCAGCTCACTTGTTCAAGCCCAAAATGTCATCATTCACCGGACACCCACGCCGATTCAGCCCAAACCTGCGGGAGTCCTTCAGCAGAAGCTGTACCAGATTACCCCCAAACCCTTCGGCCCCAACAACACCACGCTGACCCTCCAAAACGAGGCTGCTCTCCAGCAACAGAAAGCTCAGCAGAACTTAACTTTCATGGCAGGCAAAGCAGGACAGAATGTGGTGCTTTCTGGCTTCCCACCAGGGCTGCCTGCCAACATGTTCAAGCAGCCACCGCCACAGCAACAAACTCTGAACAAGCCAATGAGTGTTCATCTGCTTAATCAAGGCAGCAGCATTGTTATCCCCGCACAGCATGTCCCTCAGGCCATGCTACAGGGTCAGAATCAGTTCCTTCTCCCGGGCCAGCTCACTGGAACGTCGACAGTTCAGATCCCCCAGCAGCTCTCGGCATTACAGGCTAACATGGGTGGTCAGATTCTGACAACCTCACATCCTAGCGGGCAAACTCACATCATCACCAGCCAAGGCCCAGGCGGGCAGCTAATAACAAATCAAGCCTTGCCTGCCCAAATTCTCACCAATCAGAATCTGGCAAGCCAGCTCAATTTGGGACAGGTACTCACCTCACAGAATGCCCATGGAACAGCTCACATTCTTTCTGCGCCCATTCAGTTGCAACCAGGGCAAGTGGGCCAACCAACTCTCTTCCAGATGCCTGTATCTCTGGCTGGTAGCCTGACAACTCAAAGCCAGCCCACCGCTGCGGCCTCACTGACCGGTGGTGCCATCAATCATAGCGGCCAGACTGTTATCCAAGGGGTCACTCTGCCTAGCCAAGTGGCTATGTTAAATGCTACGGAGAGCCTCAACCAAACGGTGACCATACAAGCACCCCCTAATGCCACCAGCCAGAGCCCTGGTCTTATTCAGCCACAGTCAGCCTCCAGCACCAACCTGCTCCCCAGTGACCAAGCCAATATGCTAACTGTCCAGTCCACCTCTCAGCCCTCCGCTCCTTCTCAGCTTCAGTTGAATGTTCAGCAGCAAACACCACCACCTCAGCAGCAACAAGCACAAATACCCGTGACTTCCCAGTCCAGCCCTAATTTGGTGGCATCAAGTCCCGAAAAGATTATTTTGGGCCAGACAGCTGCTGGAACTGTAATCTCCCAGGAGTCCATGCAGATGTTTCTACAGCAGGTAAGTTAATTCTTGGCACCACAGCTATTCCTGATGTTTTGGTTAGGCTGTTCTGTCTCTCTTGAAGGGTACTCCAATTTACTAGCACAACATGAGTGGATGAAGAGCCAAGAAAGTGTGTGGCCATGACAACTCAGGGCCTTTGAATTACTCTCATTTGGAAACTTCCTATTCCTCAAGATGAGTCTTTGCCAGGCCACTTGGTAAAAGTGAAGAACAGTGGAAAGGGAGTGGCCAGCTTTTGTATTAACAAAGTATGGCAGCTTTTATATTCTGTGTTGCTTCTTTTTTCCTATTCCCAAATCTTGATATGCAAACTTCATTTCTTTGACTTTGCCCCAAAGACTCAGCACTTCTTTCTGACAGCTTATTTGTAACCATATCTTCCCCCGCAAATCTTCAGCCTTTTGAGAACCGGAGTAAGGCTGAACAGGTGACGTAATTTAAAATCGACAAATACAAATACCTTCATGGTCATATAGACAAAGAATAAGAGTCTAACACTGATTCAGTGTCACATAATCGATTGAATAATTAATGGGAATAATCAAATTAGCAGTCTGCAGACATGAGGTGAGGCTATAGCTTCTCTCATAGGTAATACTGATACTTGTTTACCTGGGTCAAATTTCAGGAGGCTCTCTACACTCAGCGAGTAAACAGAATAGGCGGATGTTGTGTTTGCTTTTTCGATCCATTTGTGATAAGAAACTACATTCTTTAAAGGGCCAGAGCCTGATTTGAATGTGACTATATGGTAGACTGTAGCTTCCATTAATTACGAGCTTTGTTATATTACCAAATAATTTTTGGTGACAGAATTACGCAGAGTACAGCTTCGGGCACAACTTTCTATATAAGCTTGATTTTTGTGACCAAGGGGAAAGAAAGCAGGGAAGGAGAGTAATAAATTTACTTAAGCTTTTCAGTTCAGTAAAAAATTTTACATGTGAATTTAAACAATGACCAGCATTGGTAAAGGTGGGCAAATAACGTGAAGATGGTCCATGCTAAATCTCTTGGATTACAGAAGGATCAGAGCCAGCAACAGCAGCAGCAGCAGCAATTTTATTCGCCAGCTCTGAAAATGCAGCAGGAGAGCAGTATGAATGACTCTGCCGTACCTCCCCATCTGCCAATGCCTCTGCCCATCTACAGCATAGCCACCACTGCACTCAACACCACAAGCAGTGTCCCAGCCTCGGTGATAGTCAGCAGCAGTGTAGGCACAGCCCTGCAGCCGCCTGCCAGCCGAGAGCTGAACCAGAGCCACAACCTGCCACCGGTGGATTCCAAAGTGCCACAGTTCTCGACTGGCCCTTCCCAGCAGGCACTGGCTTGCCAGGTAGACCTTACCTGTTTGCAGATCCATAAAGTTGCCCTGCTTTGGCCTGTTCTCCTGCCTTACTTCCTCCTGTCTAACATGTCTGCCCTTCTTCTTAATTTTCCCTTCACCTACTTGCTTTGTCCTGCACATTCTCAGTGCAGCACAAGAGAGAGAGAGAACGAGAAGGAGGGAAATATTAGCATCTCATCTCGGTTTATATTCTCCCACACTTCAAAACAAAGGCTTGGGTGTTGGTGGTTACGTGATTTCTTTTATTGCAATAGAAGTCTCCCCCTTGTGGAAATAGTATGAATAATACAGAGGGAGAAATTATCATTAGACCAGTTGCCTTCTGGCTAGCAACCAGGATAAATATTTCTGTTTAAATGTAAGATTATCTCCTCCTGTTCACGTTTATGGCACCCACAGCAATAGACGTATGAACAAAAATAAAACAGAAGCATTTTTCCTACGTTGAAAATAATTTGACTGAAATGGTAAAATTCTTTCGTACCCGAACATTATTTCAAAGAACTAGAGGGAACAAAACAGATAAACATTCACATCTTCCTGCACGTATTTTGTTTCCTTGGTGTTGCTGTAGTTCCATGAAGCAAAAATATTTTTTAGAGAGAGTCAGAGTAGATAAAAGAATATGGAAACAGCCACCGTGTTTGTTTGTCTTGAAGTGACTATAAAAACGGAAGAAAAAAACAAACCCCAAATTAGTTCAATTCTCTTTTTAAAACTAAAAGAAATTGACACATACCCAGAAATCTGAAGTTTTGAGGGTGTAGTTTTATATCAATCCAGTATGGTGTTTGTTTTTTTTAAGGTTGCAATTCTATACCTGCTTAGTTGAACAGAATTGCTTCTAAGTAGATACAGGCAGGACTGCAGGGCTTCATAAGCGTAGATTGCAAATCCTACAAACTTTGAATAATAAAACATAATATCAGATTAAAGTTCACAGGAAAGAGTAGCACTGCACAGTTCTTTGGATTAGATTCTGAAAAGGGGGCTTTGGAATGCAGAAATGCGTCAATCTGGCAGTCACTAGCAATTTGTTAAAGGGTCCGTTTCTTGGATTGTGCAGCTGCTGCAGGGAAGCTTCTGCTGCAGCCATGGGACTCTGGAAACAGGTGTGGCTGCTCTCAAGAGTTGCCAACGGAGGGTACATCCCCATTTCTCTCCACTCAAAAGCACTCTCTTGGAATCTAATCCGATGCATTGTACAGCCCTAGTAAATACAGGTAGTCCTCAACTTGCAACAGTTCGTTTAGTGACCATTCAAAGTTAACAACAGTACTGAAAAAAAGTGACTTGGGACCGTTTTTCACACGGTCATGTAATCAAAATTTGGCTGCTTGGCAACTGGTTCATATTTACGACGGTTGCAGTGTGCCCCGAGGTCACGTGATCCTCTTTGGCGACCTTCTGACAAGCAAAGTCAATGGGGAAGTCAGCTTCAAATAACAACCAGGTTACTAACTTAACAACTGCAATGATTCACTTAACAACTGTGGCCAGAAAAGTCGTAAAAGGGGGGCAAAACTCATTTAACAAATGTCTCACTTAACCACATCAATTTTGGGTTCAATTGCGGTCGCAAGTCGAGGACTACCTGTACTGACACGCAATCCTGGACAGCCAAAGTACACAACGTTTTCTATCGTAAACATTCTGGATATCTGCAAAAGAATAGAAGCTGCAAAACGTTCCAAGATAACAAGCTAGCTTCATCGATCTTAATAGAAAAACTTCCAGCTGTAAACATCAGCTGAGCCATGTGGGTCTGCCCAGAGTTTTTGCCCAAGTGGCCCCAAAACAGGCAAATATCCCAGCCTCTGATTGGTGGGCCCAAGTCTGCTAAACCGTCTTTGCCCTTCCTTGGATCTCTGTGGCCTTCACTGTTTGTCTTTTTCCTCGTTGCTGCTCTTGCTTGCTTCTCTCTCGATTCCGACTAACCCCGGGAATTGGTGGTAGTGATGCTGCTGCTGCTACCGCCTTTTGTTGCTTTTCTCCTGTCTTCCCTGCGTTGCGCTCATGGTCCTTTTCTCCTTGACTAAAACCTGCATCTCTATTGTTTTTCTTTTTCTTTAAAGAGGTATGATTTGCGAACTTGACTTTTTCTTAATATTAGTGTGTATAGTAGTCCGTATGTTGAAAGTATTGCAATGTAAAATCCTGTGCCTTCCTAAGATAAAAAGGTGGCTATAGCTCATCTTCAAAGGTAATTATTTGAGACTGCTTCTTGACATGAAAATAGATTATAGAAAATGCTACGAAAACGAGGTTATAACAATAGGGCTTGAAAATATACAGGTAGGCCTTGACTTACACCAGTTCATTTAGTGACCATTCGAAGTTAACAATGGGCACTTGGCAACTGACTCATCCTTATGACGGTCGCAGTGTCCTGGGATCACGTGATCACCTTTTTAGACCTTCTGACAAGCAATGGGGAAGCCAGATTCACTTAATAACCATGTCATTAACTTAATACTTGCAGTAATTCACTTAACAACTGTGGCAAGAAAGGTCTTAAAACTGTCTCTCTTAGCAACAGAAATGTTGGGTTCAATCGTGATTCTAAGTCGAGGACTATCTGTATCTAATATTAGGCTGATTCAATAGCATCTAGGAAGATTTTGAGGCTAAGACAGGAAAGATGGAAAGGGAAGCAAAGTACTTTGCACAGGGCTACAAAACCTCTGGTGTCAAATAGGCCAAAAAAAAACACACAAAACCAGGTTCTTCATAACTGTTGATATGGAGACCCAGAAGGGCAATAATACAGTTCAGCAGCTCTGTTGCAATCTGCCTCTGTGTAACATTTCGGACTTAAATTTCTGCTATAAGGAGGCAAAGGCAGAGACTTTTTAAAGAGGTTTAACTTGCTTTCCTTTAAAGACCAGGTCACTTTAATTTTATTTCAATATTGATTTATTTTCATCACCATAATTTTAAAAGGCACATCTTTAGAACAACATATTGAAAGAAAATTTGCACAGGATCTCTTCTAGAATAAACTGGAAATGAAATAAGAGTGTGGGGGGGGGGGACTGCTTCTTTTTTAATAAAAAGGAGTTGTTTTTTGCTAAAGTCTTTTTTTTTCGTAAGTTTACAATTGTGAGTTTGGGATCTGCAAAATGTTGGCTGCTCCTATTGCATTCTGGTGCCCAGCCACTTCAGAGTGCTGTATCTCGACCCCCCATTCACCACTGTTTCTTCCTTTTTCTTCCTCTCTTTCAGTTGCCTTCGGGGCAGCAGAAACTTCCTGGAGCCTCCCCTTCCCACTCACTACCTCATCCTTCATTGGGGGAAAGCCCCCAGCTCCAGCCCACGCACCTTTCCCAGATCCAGTCTCCACACCAGTCCCGGCCTCCATCCCAGCCCCAGCCCCTTTCCCGGCCCCCCCCCCCGCTGAGCCACTGGGGAGGGGG
>JANHJO010009345.1:114585-125243 GCA_032468235.1 Pseudoxyrhopus heterurus
AGTTGGGTCTTGAATTGAGCATCATGTAGTTTTTCAGCAATGAGAGATGGCAGAAAGAACGAAATGACCAGGGATGTACAAATTTGGGGTCATGGATTATTAAGAAGCACAGATTAGTGGTTCTTATAGCATTTGCCAATACTGTTTTCTATTGCAGAGAGTCAGTCCTTCAGCAGAGATGGTGATGATTGACAGGATGTTCATACAGGAAGAAAAAACTACCTTAGCTCTCGATAAACAGCTAGCAAAGGAGAAGCCAGGTAAGGCAGCATTTGCTTCAGCATTTTGGGTATCTTACTTTTTTTGAAAGTATCTACTGCCTTCCATGATTCTCTTTTTCAAGATGTTATTTGTCCCATAAAACACGAAGGACTTCTGGTCCAAGAGTTCGCTTTTAAGCCACTACGTTTCCAGTGGCTCTCATAGCACAATAGTAGCACTTCTGCGTAGAGCATCAAAATTACAGATAATTTGAAGGAATCAGGTGGAGAGGAAATTAACTGAGGTTCTTCGCTTATGAAGATTTGATGTTGGGCTTTCAGTGCTGATCAAAACACATGTTCAGCTAAGGAATGGAGACTGAATTTGGTCAGTGAGATATCGATTTAATCAGCTAAAATGTAGAGCAATTTTGTGTTTGTGCATGCAACTTTTTATTCTTCCCTTCACAGTACAACTCAGTGGGATGTGGAAGTTGCCATTTGACCAGGCTTTCCTGTTTTGTCCAAGTCAGAAGTTATGGTTACTTATTTTAGAACAAAATACACATCCTAATACACAGCTTGAAATTAATTTAAGTTCCTAGTTAATAGTGAAGATAATAACCTTAAGAAGGTTGTGGTTATCTGGAAGTGGCCATTCTCCATAATACGCCATAAAGAGCAGAGGTAATCGGCAAAAGACATTTTTATATTCCGGTTTAGTAATGATTAGTAATGACCATTTGATATTTGGTCACCCACAACTTTAAAAAGAAAGCAACCCAGAACCCAGAGTAGATCACAGACCAATTTTATCTTAGGTCCATTTACATATCCAAATTTTAATTATTCTGCGACATCTTATAATGTTCCACTTATAAGAAAGAGAAGCAATTAAGCTCCTTCCGTATTTTTTTATCAGTATCTGTAGGCAGAACTGTTTCCAGAGAGCCAAAAGCTCTGGTCCGATACTCCCCTCCTAAGGGCAACCTACGTTTCTTTTTTCATTGAGTGAACTTGCTATGGCGGAGTGGCAGCAGCATTATATAATTGCCTATTTATTATGAAAAGGGCTGGATTGATTTACTTGGTAAATTCCAGTTCCTGAGAAAGAGAAATCGGCCACCCCTAGATTGAAGTTTATTATCAGTCATGACCCAAACCAAAAATGTCATGGAAAATAACCTTCTCAAGCTGCTTTTGACTAAAGGAGCCGTGTACGTTCTTCTCTTGCAGACGAGTACGTCTCCTCATCTTCCCGCTCACAGAGTTTCGCTGCTGCTTCTGCGGCTCAGGGGTCTCTGCCCAGCCACGTTCCTTTGACCTCCGAGAACTTGAAATCGCCTCCGGTACAGATGCCCGCTCATATCAACCCCACCAAACTGGTCATCAAGCACAGCGGAGGGTCTCCATCCGTAACGTGGGCCAAAGCGTCTCCCTCCTTGGACGGCGACGACGATGCCCTGCCTTCCAGAAGCAGGCCGCCCATTAAAACCTACGAAGCCCGGAGCCGGATTGGGCTGAAGCTAAAGATCAAACAAGAAGCGGGGCTTAGCAAAGTGGTCCATAACACTGCTCTGGACCCCGTTCACCAGACCCCGCCCCCCGTGTGCACAGTGATCAAAGCGGCTGACCAGCACTCGTCCACTTCGTCCGTGACCACCACTACAGCTACCACGGCCACGGCTTCAACGGTGGGGCAAATGAACGGGACCGTTGACCACATCGGTGCAGCTCCAGTGGAGAAAAAACCCATGGTGACCTACTGCAGGCTTCCTCTCCGTAAAACGTACCGGGAGAACGTGGATGCTTTCGTAGCGGAGAAAGCTCCCGAGGCCTCTCTGAAAGGGAGCGTTTCGAAACCCGATCCGGTGCCAAGTACTCTCATCATTAAGCAGGACGGGGGGTCCCGGAGTGTTATCACATCCCACAAATCTCAGGGGAGCCCTTCCGGCGCGGTGGCCGAGAAGAGCAGGTCGGAGGAGAACACCAAACATACTTTTTTCAACCGGAGCGACGCCCGTTCTTTGGTGATGCAAGGAAGCCCTGCCCCTCCTAAGACCGACGATCCGACCAGTGGCCTTATGAAGGAACTAGCAGAGGTGGAAGATGAGTTTTACCAACGCATGATAAAGACTGAGCCACTTGACCACGGGGCGGCCTCCGAACTCCCGTGGGAGGTGCCCTTGCCCCCAGCCAAACGAAGGAAGTCCGAATCCTTTGACGTGGACAATGCCAGCTTCTCCAGCGACAGCCCCCCCGACGACTCGCTAAACGAGCATCTACAGAGCGCCATTGACAGCATCCTGAATTTGCAGCAACCTCAGGCCGGGAGCCAGAATACCCGAACGCCCTCCTCCTCCTACAATTCGTCCTCTTCCCCTTTCTCCTCACCCGTCCACCGCACGGACACGTACCTTGCCCCCAATCACAACGGTGGCCTTGGAACAAGGACGTTAAACAGATAACAGAGACTGAAAGCGCGTCAAGACTGTAGAAAAAGGAGAGCCAAGGACTGAAGCTGCAGCAGCTTCTGCTGGCTGGGAACGGTTGGAAGCCAAGGTGCCACTTCCCAGAGACCTGCTAGAATAGGGCTGATACACAGAAGGGAAGAGTGGGGGCTCTGGGGTGGGGAGGGCAAGAAGAATGTCCTAGAAGAGGCTTCATCCATCCAAGTGTTGATTTGATGGGTTTCGGTTGTTGTAAAATGCAAGCTTCGGCTGGATTTACAATATACAGGCCTCATCACACGCACCATTAAAAACAAAGGAAAAAAGAAAAGGTTCAGCAAATGCCAAGCCAGGCAGGTGGGAGGGGGTTGGATCGGGGCCCATAGGTAGTGTTGGCTGTGTAATATTTAGATTCTGTAACAAATTGCTAATTTGAATCTCTTGACGATAATTGGGTTTGTTTTTTCCTCCTCCCCCCAAAACTCCACTACTATACTTAGGACATTTTAACAAATCTTAAAAATCAGAAGCCAGCAGGGAGGCCAAAGGAACGGGGCAGGGGGTAAAGTGACAATTTCCAGAAGGAGTTGGCACGTGGGGCAATTATGTAATTGATTTTGTCAGGTTTCTTAAGTTATTTTAAGTATAAACTGTCTGCTTTTTATATATATATATATATATATAAAATAGATTCTGAACAAGATGCAAAAAAAAAAAATATAAACACTAATGCTTACAAACAAATAAGCATGGATGAATTTACAAATAAATCACTTTGAAAGAGGAAAAACCAGTCCAACTCTGGACGTGGATGGGTGTCGTTGCCATGACCGTGGTGGGTGGAACAAGGAAGGGTCTGTCAAGAGGATGTGCATTTCTCTCTCCTCTTTTCCCCTCCCATCCTGAAAGAAAGAAAGAAAGAACCAAGTTGGGATTTTGATCACATTACGGTCCAAGCTAATCATTTGCATGCCGGGGCTCAGGTAAATGTTGGCTTGGAAGTTGGTCAGTTGTGGAAAGACAAGCTGGCTCCCTTTTCTATATACTGATGATATTTTGCTCTGTGCCACAGTTGCCTGTGTTTGCCTATATTTGCCTCTCATGGTTCAGTCCTCTCTGTGGTTGTTCCTGTTTTTAAAACATGATTTGGCCAGGCCTCGGTTGGAAGGCCTCGGCAGCCCTCCGTAGTCAGGTAGAGAAGAAAACAGGGGTGTTCCTTTAATGCTCATATCCAAACTAAGTGGGTTTTTTTTAGTTCCCCTTAATATCCGGTGAACTTGGGTTGATCTTATCTCGGTTTTCCCACAGAACCTGGCTGAGCCCATGTTACTCCGGGTCTAATCCCACACCTCCTTTGGGATTCATGTTCCCATTTGTCTCTGCTGTTCTCATTCACTGATGGGAATAAAGATACCCATCCTTTCAGACTTACTTAGTTCTCTCTCTAGACTGTTACACATGCTCATAATCCATTGACAGGCACTTCATTCCTGGTTTCCACATGTCGCGTTTTGTCCACCACCTTTTTCCCCCCCCCACCACCTAGACTTTTAAATATACGAATTGTAGGACTATTAGTCTTGTCCAACAACAAGTAATACCTCCCTCCCAAATTAGAGGTTTCCCGTAAATGTAAAGCTTTTTGTGAATCGAGCCAAGCAGTTTCCAATATCACGAACTACCTTAGTCTTGATTTATAGATAAGCATAAAAGGAAATGTCCTTCCCACATTATAGCTGTCATAGGAATCATGTATGTGAATGTTGAAATAGGATACAGCCTTCATGATCACTGGCCTGGTAAAATAAAAACTCAGTCAGTATGAGGGACTAACATGGGGCAGGCATACAAAACAGATCTGTTTGCCCCAGTTAGTCCCAGTTCTTCTAGAAATAATTAAAGAGGCAGCTTTCACAAAAGTATTCGCCGCTGTGCTGATTTAAAAAAAAAAGTCTTAATTCCTTTTGCACCTTGGAATTCCTTTTAATGGCATTAGCTATAGCAGGGGTGGGGAACTGTGGCCCCTCTATGATTTGTGGACTTCAACTCCCAGAATTCCTGAGCCCGCCTGCTCAGGAATTCCATACTGGCTCAGGAATTCTGGGAGTTGAAGTCCACAAGTCATAAAGGGCCCATGGTTCCCCACCCCTGATCTATATAATCTCTGCTTCTGGCCTCCGTTAGTTGTAAGCTTCACGGATAAGGGTGTCCGCTCACGTCTTCCCTCTTCTAGTTTCCTGGGCCTAATAAGATCGTGCTCAAACCTTTTGCAACCCCTTATTTTCTTCCTCCTTGTACTTCTTACTCATGTTGTCTACTGCTACTTCCTCTATAAGTGGGGGGTTATTTTCCATCCTGCAAGTGTACTGATTGGCAATACAGCCCGCTGTTTCAGATGACATTGTTTAGCTTTCTTTGAAGAGTTGGGTGCGTTTTCAGTTCCTCTTTCATTGGATTCTGCGAGGGAAACATAGCTGAGGAGATCCTTTCTTGGCATACAGTTAGACTAGAATAATACTCAAGTCGGTTAGCAAAGAAGGCAATCTGAAAGACCGTTGCTCTTAGGCTGTTCCTTTTTAAAAGCAGGGGTACCTTTGAAACACAGTGTTCAGTGGCTTGTTACGACCAATTCTGGTGCTGATCTTCCAAAAAGCAATGAACTGGTTTGAAGTTCAAAAAGCTGACAGTTTCTTCCTTATTTGTAACCATGTAAAAGTATCTTTGCTCTTATCTCTTTTGTCCAGCACAGATTTCTATATAGCTTGAAAGCTTCTTTGCTCTTTCTGCCAAAACGTGTGATGAAAACTGACACATCTTTTCTTAATTTGTATCTCTTTCTGGTTCTGTTATGGCAGGTAGCACCCCACCTCAAGTGTTAATCTTTTGAGTTTTCACAGAGGCTCCGTAGCCGTTAGTTTTCATTTGGCCATTCTTCCTTCATCTTGTATCGACCCAGTGGTCCAATGAAGCTATAACAGTATAATAAGGCTGGGCTTGAGTCTTAATGCTAGAAAGCGTCAGAAAAAGTAACTCCAGGTGAGAAATTCAATGCAAAAAACAAAGAAACCGAAATTCGTATTCTTCTGCTTCTAAGTATCAAAAGTTCCTATGGCCTCATTGCAATTCTACCTCTTCCCGTTACTGTATATTACAGTAGGTATATTATGGAAGGAACTTGGAGGTACAGACAAAGGTTCCTACCAAGTATGAAGGAAAGAAAGTGAAAGATAATGAACCTCTTCTGTACATTTATCACAACTGTATGTGTGGTGGGACTATATTTACATAAACACAACTCGCCTAAAGATCAGCCTTTTTAGGAAAAGCGTTTAGTGGCTGCTACCTGTACCATTTGGATATGCATGTAGAAATCCCCCACCCCTTTTTTATTTTAAAAAAAATAGATTTTCTACAATATAGAGAGCTGATAAAACTAAACAGTGGGGTAATGCATCATTTTTTTCATAGTGTCAGAGCACAAGCTTGATTCATTGTACCAAGCTCTCTCAGTTGATGTATGAAGTTAGCAAGCAAAGAAGCAGGGAGATGAACACGTTGGACTGGACGAGAATTGTTCCTTTCTCCTTAAACAGCAGGTGAACCAGCACCTTAGCAGTAGAAGTTAGCTTTCTTAGCTGTAAGCAAAGAGAAGAATCTCTTTTTGATTCAGCATGCAGTTGGAAGCGCCTATATAAGAGTGTGATACATTGGTGGGTTTTTTCCCCTAGTTTATCAAACTGCGAACAGTACCTTCTGTATTTTTGTTGGGACCGATCCAGTTGTAAGCACCAGTGATATTTTAACTTTAATGCATGTTCCCCTTCCAGCCACCATTAACCTTCAGTTTGCATTTGCTATTTTCCCAAATTGGTATATTATCTAAAATTGAAAGGCTTACGGTGCCACCTTCCATGCAATTCGGAAAGCAGCTGGTGCTGCTCTCCCTCTTTGCCAACCGTCGCTGCTAGAACTGTCTAGTAACAGGCTGCAAAATTGTCTACTGCAAAATTGGATTGGTGACATTGCATTCTCCCACTACCTGCATGAAAAAGAAGAGATAGCTTTCTTGACGTCTTCAAATTTCTTGTCCCCACAAGTTAAACCAAGAAGCAAGATCCGAAATGTTCAACTTGGCGATAAGTTGTCCTTTTGGAAATGTGCCAAAGGAACTGTATTTAGCCATTGCTGTAAACCTTTCATTTACTCTCTGACTTCATTTCTTTCCAAGTAAAAAAAAAATTACTTCAAGCTTAATTTCCACATCCAAATCTGTTACAGATATTTTCTGGATTCCTGTACTCTCCTTTTTATGTTTGGCGGAGTTTTGTTTTGCAGGCAGCTATAAAGCAATGTATTTTTGATACTTTTCTTCTCCTTTTCCCGTTCTGGCCTGCCCAAACATAGATAATGTCCTGAGGAATGTTGAACTTCATTTAAACAGCAAATGCTCCTGCTTTTTGGAGAGAAGGGTGCAAAAATGGGGAAATCCATAGATGCAAAAAATCCGAATTGTCACATTAAAATAACAAAGCAAACACCTATTTTCAGGTGTCGTTTTGTGAAATTGGGTAATGCTCCTTTTAAAAGACTAAAAATAAACTTCAAAAAAATGGATCAAGATTGTGCTCTTAAAGCCAACTCATCGGAATGATTTGGCAGTTGGAACAGTGAATAAGTTTAGATCCTTTAGGTGCAGAAAACCTAATGCTCTTGGAGCGTTTTCCTCTTGCTAATTTTTCCCTCTCCAAATGACAAGCACAAAATAAAGCCTTAATATCATCCATGTGTTCGTTTGCTACATCCCTTTAAAAAAATAATGATCAGTTTGTTTAAACACAGAGATACATCCATACATTTGTATAATACTGCGGTTTTGGTGCTTTCAAGAAGACTAGTTCTTTTAAGACAGTGTTTCTCAACTGTGGCAATATTAAGATGTCTGGACTTCAGTTCCCAGAATTCCCCTGCCAGCATTTCCACTTGTGTGCACAGAAGCGATCTGAGCAATTTTGCCTCATCCTTGTTCCCTGATTAGGTGTGTGTTGCTTTATTATTATTTTTATTGTTGTCTCATTCTCCTTTATTAATCGGTGCCCACAAGCCTACTTGAATATACGTTCATTATCCTACAAATATTTTAAATATAGCTACTCAGCTTCGAAGCATATTCGATAGATACCTACAGAGTTCTAAAATTCAAAGGTAGGGGACCAAGCAGTGTGTGTGCTTTTTAACTGAATAAAGAAAAAAGGACCGGACTTAGGCCTAGTTTAATTATAAATATATATTTCCCTCAGAGATCAGGATCTATAACCCCACTGGTAACATCTTGCATTTCATTTCTTTTTTTTTATTCATTATGCGATATAAAATACCACCTGCATTCATTTTTTCTGAAGTCTGGATTATGCCCCCTCACCCGTTCCTTACCGTGCCCGAACTTCCAAAGATAAGAGCAATATCGCCAGTCTCTCTGCCCTAAAATATACAAGGTGAAAAAATGCTTAGAAAGGAAGGGTTGTGGCTCCAAGACGACCCATCCGCATCTGTTCCATCTCCTTTTAAAGTGAACCGTGTCTCGTGGTGTGCTGTGGTGGGATATTTGGGACTTTGAAAATGAAGTTAGGATAATAACAGAACCAAAAATAAATAAATAAAGGGGCGGGGTGGGGAGTTAAGAGGTCTACATTTTTTGTATTTCCAAATCTCTCTCTTGTCATATTTTTGCAAAGGGTTCCGACTCACTTAAGAAATTGTACGCCTCGCTCCTCATACCCCAGCATCTTCCCAGCTTTGTGTGTCCTCGTTTCGAAGAGTGCCTTGCGCATATGAAGTTGTGCTTACATCGGAATTTGCAGGCAGGATTGCTGGATCAGGCTCCGGATCCTCTTGAAAAGATAAAACGATTCTCCTGAATTCCCAGTCTGAAAACTCTCCAAGGGGGATTTATGTCCGAGAAGCGACTTGTTTTTCCTGTCTCTATGCTGTGTAGCAGTGTGCAATTGAATAGTATAGCTCCTGTTTTTAATTTTTGGCGTTTTTTTTTATTTGGAAAGGTGACATGCGTTGCGATGTATCTTTCTTGTTAAGGTGAGGAAGGTGCTCAAAAAAAAAGCATTTGTCCAGCGGTTGTTCCTCTCTCCTCCTCCTCCTCCCTCTCCCTCTCTCTCCCTCTCTCTCTCTCTTTCTCTCTCTCTCTCTCTCTCTCTCTCTCTCTCTCTCTCTCTGTCTCTCTCTCTCTCTCTCTCTCTCTCTCTCTCTCTCTCTCTCTCCAAACTCCACTCTCTACTAGCACTGATGATGTTAGCTAGTTTGAGTAATGAAACACCTGAATGAAGAGAGCCAAGCTCAGAAACCACCATGGACCCCACAATCCTCCTCTTCTTCTTCCTCCTCTTCCTCCTCCTCCTCCCCCCCCCCACTCTTCTAAAGTGGCTCTCCCATGGCAGGACATTTCGCCTTCTGGAAGGAAGTTGCTCTTAGTTCATTGCGGTCTGTGACCCAGGGCCCTCTCCAGGTAGAGCATGCCTGTGCGCGCGGGCTTTACCAAGCACATGTGCGATGGAGCGCACGCACGCCGTTCGTCCCTCCGCTGAATTCAAAGAGAGTCGTGGCGCCTCCCAGAGAAAGGCTGCTTTGGCTGCTCATGTCGTAAAACCGTTGTCCAAAAAAAGAGCATCCCAAACTTAACTCGGATTTGGTGTTTGTGAAAAGCATCGTTTGCTAAAAAGTGACAGCGTAACCCTGGTTTCTCAACTTTATTCCTGTGCCGTGGGGGTTGGGGGGGCAAATGATTAGCAAGCAATAAAAGGGACGTTGATGGGTTTTTTTCTTTATATATATATATATATATATAAATAGAGAGAGAAATGTATATGAAATGGTTTTCGTTTAGTGTTCTTTTTCTCCTTTTAAAAGGTGTAGATTCGGGATGTTAGCTCATTTGGTTTTTATCTATTTATTAATCAAATTTGTATAGTCACCGGTTTCATCCCAAAGCGACTCTGGTTGCCATTTTTTTGTTTGTTTGTTTTGTTTTTTGTTTGTTTTTCTTCTCGCTGCAATACGGTTAAGTGGGAAAGTATTTCCCTTCCAATTAAAAACCTAATAATTAATGTGCACTGTTATGGAGAAGTATGTGTAACACCTTTTCCAGTATTCTGAACAAAGTGATTGTGGGGGTTCCCCCCCCCTTAATTTTCATAGGCACAAAACCAGAAGAGAAATTCCCATCTCTTTGCGCTTAAAGTTTCATTATTATTATTATTATTTTATTATTATTATGGTTGGTCATACAGCCAGCCACATGTTGCTATTACTGAGAGAGAGAGAGAGAGAGACAGTGTGAAAGAGAGAGTTATGGGAAAAAGGAGAGAGATAGATCACAACTTTTGGGAAGATTCCACCTGCCTAAGTTCAATTAATCACCAATTTTGATCTTAAGTGGCTTTTGAGAGGATAGCTCTGAAAGGACACTTAAAAATTAAGAACGTAACATTTACATTCTTCCAGCTCTTTCTATTTTCCTACCAGGAAATAGAGGAATAACAGGAAGAGTTTCCATGTAACAGGAAGCCAAAAGTAATACCCCACTTGTTTTTAATATTTGAAAGAAATAACAAAAAAGAATCTCCGTAGACCGAAAGAAATAACACATTTTTTTTCTTTCTTTCCTCCTGCTGGTACCAGTTTGAACATCACAGTTCAAAAACAAAAAAAAACAAAAACAAAATATAGTACTATAAAATAATTTTGTACTGTATTTATTGTGTATAACGATTTTTTAAAAGAATTATGTACATTTAGTACTTCTGTGTAAATTAAATTGCTCTTTTTAAAAATGGTATAGAAATTGGCTTGGCTTTTCTTGAATGAAAGGAAAACTGCTTTGGAAATAATAGCAATATAGCAAGAGCGCTGTATTTATATATCGCCTATCAGGGCTTGCAACCCTCTCTAAGCGGTTTACAATGTCAGCATATTTGCCCCCAACAATCTGGGTTCTCAT
>JANHJO010009345.1:141083-152723 GCA_032468235.1 Pseudoxyrhopus heterurus
ATTCTCATTGTATCAATATTACTTTTGTATCAAAATGAATGACACTCAGACACCACCCTTTCCATGAAATGATATTGATGTATGCTTAAAAATTAAAAAGAAACTTTACCAAAAATAAAACCCCAGCGATCTGCATATCTTTTTTCCCTGGTGCAATTTTTTTTTAAATGAAAAAAGGGGGCTCCCGATTGCAGCGAAAGTTTGCTGTTGCCTTTGGGGCAAAGCAGCTGCGCCCTTCAGTCACATTACAGGCGAGAAGGATATAGAATATATATAGAATTCTTTTTGTTGGCCAAGGATGATTGGACACGCAAGGAATTTGTCTCTGGTGCATGTACTCTCGTGTACATAAATAAAAAACGAAATAATAATAGTAATACGGGCGATAAGGAGGGGGCGTCACGTTCAGAAGCCAGGCGAGGCGGCTGTGTTATATGCCGTTTTGAGTAACTTAACCATGGTTTACCGAACCATGGTTTGCCATCTTTTGGAGAGAGGGGAGGGGATTGGAGGTCCCTGGATCCTGTGACTGGCATCGTGGGAACATGCCAGGTTTTTGTTTTTTAAAAAAAAGATCTGGGAAATTTAAGCCGAGTGTTGTGTTGAGAGCTGGAGAGGAGATGTGAAAGCGTTCAAACGTTTTCTTGAATCCGAGATTTGCAAAAAAAATAAATAAAGTTGGCTTGTGTACATGCTGTTGAGTGCTTTTTTTGTGTGATTTTTAAACCATGGGGCGTTGATGCTGCCTTTTCGGGGGTGGGAATGCATTAAGAGTTGCTCTGTGAGCGAGACAGGTGGTCTCTGACTTGGATATAGAAATAAAATTAAAAAGGCCTGATGGTGCATTTAGGGCTAACTTGGACTGTGTGTACAGATAGTCCTCAGTTTACAACCGCAATGGAGCCCAGAATTTCTGTCGTTAAGCGAGAAATTTGTTAGGTGAGTTTTGCCACATTTTACGACCTTTCTTGGCACTGCTACTAAGTGAGTCATTGCTAGTAACCCCGTTTCTGGATTTGCCATTATAGGGATCTGATTATGCATGATAGAGAATTGTGAGGCTGTGGCGGCTTCTTGGGCTGTCAAACGGGAAGTAGTGTTAATTTTTTCCTTTTGTTTTCCTTCTAGTGGAGCCTGAGGCTACAAACCCAAGGTATGTCGATTATTTTTAATTGTGAGCTGCCCTGTCACGTGTATGAAGTGGGCGTGCATGTAGAAAGTAAAATGCAATAAATTTATTCCCTCGGCAAAGATACTTGGAGTGTGATTTGAAGAGCCCAGAGAAGTGGCTTGTCATATCTGGGTGTTCTGTGGCTTTTCATTGCATTTTTTTTTAATATGCATCTTTCAAATGAGCGTTAATTTCTCTGAGAAACTGTTTAGCTTGGATCGTTCTGAACTTTACAACTTTCTCCTTTTTCTCTCTCTCTCTCTCTCTCGTAGTTTCAACAGCTCAAGAAGGAACTCGAAAAAGAGTTTCCAGGCAAGCTGGAAATTGTGAGTCTTTCCAGCCATCCCTGATTTCACCTTTCTTTTCCTCCGGTCGTCTCATGGGTAAATGAGATGACTGGAATGAGTAGATTTGGGGGCAAGGAGAAGGATTTTGTCATTTGGCCGTTTTAAGTAATTTATCAACTTGCACTTTAATTAAAGGTCTTGTCTCTGTCAAGACATGATGCAGGCTTGAAAAACTTGCTTTAGAAACAAATCTTTTACAGACCCCTTCCATGTAGTATAGTGAAAGTTGCTAAGGTTGAGAAACGCTTGAGATTTCTCCAGGTAGTCCTTGACTTACAACAGTTCGTTTAGTGACCATTTGAAGTTACAACGGCACTGGGGGGGGGGAAAGGGCCATGACGATTTTTCACATTTGACCGATGCAGCACCCCTGTGGTGGTTGACATTCAGATGCTTTGACAATTTCATCCAGGTTAGATTCAGCCCACACACAGAGTGGGGGAGAGGGATCTGGGTTCAAAAGATTGGGGGGATCCTTGACGTGAAGATTGGGATGCGTGGCTTGTGTTTCGGCCTGCGGTGGGTGGTTAACAGGTGATGATGCTGTCTTGGTTCCCATCTAGAGCAGCGAAGGGACCCCGCAAGTCACAGGATGGTTTGAAGTGATGGTAGCTGGGAAGATGGTGCACTCCAAAAAGGTAAGCAGCTCAACAGCAGCAGCAGCAAAATATCTTTGCGCTGAAGTCAACAAAGAACAGGGAAGAACAAAGTTGTTGGGAGCTCGGCTGTGCAAGTTCTGATGGTTTATGACATCAAACTCTGGTGGTCACAACCAACACCCCGTCAAGCCTAAAGCTAAATAAACCGTAGTATGACTTAGCAGGATGTCTGGATTATTCAGGGTTATTAAGCTAAGGAGACAAGGTGCCGTCTGGAAGACAATCGGGTTTTGTTTGCAGTTCTTTGAACTCTGGGGAGTTTACGTAAAGTCCACCACGGGAAGGGAACCATGGCTTCTTTGTGCCTACAGGCACTGGGCTGTAACTCTGCTTTAACTGGTATTTAAAATCCACAGGGAACCTTTCCTTGTGGAAGAACTCAAAAGGCGCGATTTTTCTTGGGAGTGGCCCTGAAATGATAGTCCAAGATGGTTGAGCTGAGCATTCTTTCTCTTTTTCCCACTTCTATAAATAACTAATTTCTTCGAAATTCATTGAGAACAATGCTTCCTCTCATTAAGAGCAAATCTAGTTACAAGGAAGGACGGATTTGCTTTTCCAGGAAGAGTAATAAATCTGCATAGAGGCGATGGCTTGAGCGTGACCTGGCGTGAAAAGTCTTTGCCATTCTTGGTACTGTGGCAACTTCCTTGTGTCGTTTATGCGGCAGAACTGAATCTTTCTTTCTTTTTCTCAAGAACGGAGATGGCTTTGTGGACGACGATGCCAAACTCAACAAGATAATTAAGGCCATCAAAGCAGCTTTGGCACAAGGATGACTTTAGGCGGGGGCTAGCAGCTCAAAATGCAACAGAGGTAAAATCGGACTTATTTTGAAGTTCCTTTTATTCCTCGTATTCTGAAAGACCTCTGTCTAAAAAATACCTGCTGTAAAGAATGATGGGTCTCAGGCCCCTAGAGGGATGACATCGCTCTTTAACTTCTCTAAGGGTCCCAGTAAAATGTTGCTTTTTCCCAAAAGGGAATGCACAAGCTCTTTTTAAAAGGATTTATTACAGGAAACACTTCTCTAAAGGCTGGTCTGGAGGTGGATCTTTTATTAACATTGGCTTGGAGAATTTCTACAGATGGCTTTTTGTCCATGTACTTCAGATCTGAAGCCTAAAAAGGCTACCATGTTTTTTAAAAAATAGCTTTTATCCTGCCTCCTGCAAATAATCAAATGTGATTTGCAAAAACAGCTACAAATATTAGCAATCCTTCATTCTAAAGAACTTTTTGTTCTAGGTAGTACAGTATTTATGAAATTTTGACCCATATTCCAGGGGTTTATGATTCAATTCATATAAATTATTTTTAAGCCACTATGAGTGGGGCTGTGCCCCGCGCAAAACCTAACCGTAGCTAGTCTAGATCTAAAAATGGGGCACACCTCACCAACTAACCTGTGAAACATGTTCAGATCTGCAAGAAACAAAGTATTTTGCAGAATGGTGCTTTAGGGAAAACAATGGCTAACTTTTCCTTCCACATGCAGGATTTTAAAAATAAATTTCTCCTTTATTTGGTAGCTCAAGAAAAAATCTGTTTTGTTCATCTTGGCAAATCGCTCAATGACGGGAGCTGCTGAAATGTTGCCTGACACCTGGCAGTTCCCTGAAAACTCTGCGCTGGATGCCAACTTGATCAAGGCTGGATGGAAGAACTTGTGCTCTAATTCAGTGTTTGGGTGTGAATTAAGTCTGCAACTCCTAACACATCTCTCTTCTGTTTTCATTGTGTGCTGCATGCAAATATGGCTTTCTTTCTGGGTTTTTTTTAAATACTTGCATTATTGGCCAATAATTTGAGGATTACTGACAAATAGGAAGAGTGGAAGATTCATCAAATGTTTGCTTTCATCATACGTAAACGCTTCCAATATATGATGGAACCCGATGCAAAAAAACCTTTGTCCCGAATTACAATTTTAGAATCCTGAAAATGTGCATTCTTTCTTTCTTTCCCGCTGCTATCTTCCCTCTTGCAGGATTCTGACTTCTTTGCTCAAACATTGTCAAATGCACTGAACATTTAATAAAATGTTACTTCCAAGATGTTGCAACCTGTGTGAAAACATTGTGCACAAGACAGTCTGCCCTTATAACACAGTAACTCTTTAGAGCTATTGGAGATTGATACATTACTTATTGACTGCATTTATAGATCACCTTTTCTCTTAATATAATTTTTTATTGGCCAAGTGTGATTGGACACACAAGGAATTTGACTCTGGTGCAGCAGCTCACAGTGTACACACATACAACAGTGATACAAATAGCTCTTAGTCTTATATACCACTTCACAGTACTTTACAGCCCTGTTTAAGCGATTGAGAGTCAACATATTGCCCCCAACAATATGGGTCCTCATTTTACCCACCTCGGAAAGATGGCTAGATCATAAGAGCATAAATCATAGTTACAATCATTAATAATAAGATGCAAACAAGCGATAAATCATAAAATTACCAACAGGAGATAGAACATGAAAAAAGATGAATCTGGCTTCCTCAGCCCCCCACCCCAGATTTTGCTGCAATGGTCATGAAGGTGAGGATTGGTCATAAATCATTTTGTAACTTTGAACAATTGCTGCTAGGACAAGCTAGAAATCCATAAAAGTCCATTAGGTGACTTTGGGCCCATCATTCACTCTCAGCCCAAGCCACCTCACAAGGTGGTGGTTGTGGGGAAAGTATGAGCAGGAAGCAGTATTAACGTGTTTGCTGCCTTGAATTATTTTAAAAAAAAAAATGCAATACATCAAATAATGGCTGTAATTATAAGATTACCTGTACATGTCCTCAACCTCACAATTTGCCCCAAAATTTACGTTGCTAAGCGAGACCGTTCTTAAGTGAGTTTTGTCCCATTTTACCACCTTTTTTGACAGTCGTTAAGTGAATCACTGCAGTTAAGTTAGTCACACGGTTGTTAAAAGAGAATCTGGGTTCCCCATTGGCTGGGCTTGTCAGAAGGATGCAAAAGGGGCTCACATAACCCCATTGCAACCGTCATAAGTTTGAGTCAGTTGCCGAGCATCTAAATTTTTTTGGTTCATATGACCATGGGGAATGCTGCAACGGTCATAAGTATGAAAAATGGTCCCAAGTCTTTTTTTTCTTCGGACGGTCATTAAAAACGAGCTTTTGTAAGTCGAGGACCATCTATAGTATACACCCACCCGCTTACATAGCCCTTCCTAGAACACCTAGATTTATAATATAAAGACATATATATGTGTGTGTGTGTATATATAAATAAATAAAGGCAGAAGGCAGCCAGAGAAAAGATATACAGATACGAGATCGATGACGGAGATCAAAAAATTCCCCTCAGGAAGGCAGCGGATCCGCAACGTTTCCGAGCGGGATCCTTCAGCGCCCCCTTCCCTCCGGGCTCATTGGGTATCCTACGAAGCCAGATTTATAAATCCTTTATTTATCCCTGGGTTGCCTCATCCCAGCCGCCCTGGAGCCGAGAACCACGGCTTGCGACGCCCGCCAAACCATCCCGGGCTCGTAAAAAAGGACGAGCGAGGAGGCGCGAAAGCAGCGAGCCCAAGATGGCGGCCTGCGCGCCATGTTCACCTCAGCTGAACCTCCCTCTCCCTCCTTCCTCCGCCTCCTTCTCCAGCCGCGGTGCATGATGGTTAAAAAGCCTGGCCCTGGAACCCGCCATTTTCTGTGGGGGCAGGCGGGAAAGGCGGGAAGTCGGCGAGGAGGCAGCGCGAGCGCGGCCGCGACACGACCCACGGCGCCCACGGTCGCAGAAGCGCGAGGCGGACGAGCTGAGGTAAGCCCCACCGCCGTCTTTTCCGTTAGCCCCCTTTCGACGGCGGGTGTGTATTGGGGGGGCCACCAAAAAAAAAGGGGGGGCGCATTAAAAACTTGAGGTCGTTTGAGGCGATGCGTTTCATCTTCTTGCCCCCCCCACACCCGTAGCGCTTAAATCCCGCCTTCCGTGTGCCTCCCCCGGCGATTGGCCGAAAGGGCGACGATTACGGTCGCATTCGTGATAGGTTGGAATGGTGGAGGCTGATTGGCGCCCAGTCGGTGTCAGTCTGCCTGGAGCCTTTGAAGCCATCCCGCCGGCCCCCCCTCCTCTTGCTCTTTAGCGAGCCCGGGCTAGAAGGCGATTGGGTGGTGGCGCGCTGGCCGCTGGGAAAGAAAAGCTCCGCGGCGTACGTGCGTTCTGGGGGTGGGCGGGGGTTTGGTTGGTGTTCCCAACGTTCCGAGCAGTCAATTGGAGGAAACGGTTTCCGCAAAGGCTTCTGGGGCGTGGAGTCTTCTCTTAGTCTCGCGCAACCCAGCCGGCTCAAGTACAGGTTTTCACTTCAACTCCCAGAATTCCAAGCTGTTTATTTGGGAAGGAGCTTCTAAGTAGGAATTCTGGGAGTTGAAGTCCGGTGGGCCCTGACAGGATAGTTGTACCTTTCATTACTTCTAGATGTTAATTATGAGGCTGCCGAGTTTTTTTGTTTTTGTTTTTCTCTTCCTCGTTTTTGTTCCTGGGCGCTGATCCTACCTTAATTTCTCTTTCATTTATTACAAGGAACTCTTATGCACTTTTAATGAATTGGGGGGGAAACAAATTTTTTTTTGCAGCCGCTTCATTAAAAGCTGCTGTGTGACAGGAAAATATGACTCCAAAGCTGGATTTTTTATGTATAGGTCTTGCAAATATTTAAGATTTTGCTTGGGCTGCAAATTTATTGCCTGCCAGTACGTTAATCCTTATTTTTACAGGTAATCCTCGACTTACGACCACAATGGAGCCCCACATTTTTGTTGTTAAGTGAGACATTAAGTGCTAAGTGAGATTTGCCCCATTTTACGACCTTTCTTGCCACGGTTGTTAAGTGAATCACCGCAGTTGATAAGTTAGTAACCTGGGTGTTAAGTGAATCTGGCCTCCCTGTTGGCTTTGCTTGTCAGAAGGTCACAAAAGAGGATCACGTGACCCCGGGACACTGCAACGGTCATAAATATGAATCAGTTGCCAAGCATCTGGATTTTGATCACAAGATCATGGGGAATGCTGCAAAGGTCGTAACTGTGAAAAACAGCCACGAGTCACTTTTTTCAGTGCCGTTGTAAACTTCGAACGGTCACTAAACGAACTGTTGTAAGTCGAGGACTACCTGTATTTACTGCAACTTCTATGCTATATGGAGCTGCTGTGGCTCACTGGTTAAAAGCAGTACTGCAGTCTACTCTGCAGACTTTCAGATCAGCAGTTTGGCTGATCGAATCCCGTCAGCTCCAAGGTTGACTCAGCCTTCCATCCTTCCGAGGTCGGTAAAATGAGAACCCAGATTGTAAACCGCTTAGAGAGGGTTGCAAGCCCTGATAGGCAGGATATAAATACAGTGCTATTGCTATTGCTATTTCAATCAGAACAAGTGGCTTACAACGTTAGTGAAACTCCCCCACACACAATGCAAAAATAAGACAAACTAATCAGACTAAACTGCTGGATCTCAGGACCATTTTTTAAATCTCGGAACAAACGCGGCCTCAGTAAGATCATTCTTTTCCAAAACTGCTTTGAAGCATCCAGTTTTTTGTTTTTAAAAAAACACTTTTTAAATGTGGTCCATGAGATCCTACTCGGAGCCAAGGACTGTAGGCATGCCTTACGGTCTTAAATACTAGTAGTCCTCAACTTATGACCAGTTGCATAGTGACCGCTATGATGGACCTGCAAAAGCTACTTAGCATCCCAATTTTGAAATTACAGTGTCCTCCCCTGGAACCACAGGATCAGATTTCGGGCGCTTGGCAACCAGTTCATCTTTGCAGCATCCTGTGGTCACATAACTATAATTTTCAACATTTTTTGCTGGTTTCTGGTGTTTCTGATTTCCAGCAACAAAAACCACCCACTGGATAAAATCAATCCATTTAACAACTGCTTCAAAAACTGCTGATTCTGGTCACAGAATGCCTTGACTTACAACCCTGACAACTGTAATTCTGGGCTCAATTACTGTCATTTATGATTTACAATCATAAATCAAGGACTACTTAGCCTTATGAGTCATTTTAGAATAGGAGGAGAGGGAAGCCCTCTCTTGCAGTGTCCAGGACTCAGAATATCACTTTTTCTGAAGCTGAATGATTTGTAAACAGTCAGGGGAAAAAATATGGGATCTTTTACATTAGTTTACAAAAGAAACTCCTGAAATAATACAAGTATGTTGGAAGAAAGAGGCTGTTTCAAGAAACTCACATTGTCCACAGATTTTGGTTGCCAAAGTAGGAAAGTTATTTTTTGAAACATTGGAAGGTCTTTTTTTCTTTCTCTCATTTTATTCCATTTATAAATATGTTCTTTGTAAGCAGACTGTTTTCCAAGAAAGCGAGTTGATTTTGTACATCAAGATAAATATTCGAAAATTGTCTGCGGGCTTCTTAGTGTATTGCTTTAAAACAACATGTTGGAAGAGTGCTAAATGTCTTATAATGAAGGACTCTCTCTTTTCGTTAGCAGACGTCTTGCATCCTGAGAAACTTCCAGAATGGCCCGTACCAAGCAGACTGCCCGTAAATCCACTGGTGGAAAAGCACCAAGAAAGCAGCTGGCCACAAAAGCTGCTCGAAAAAGTGCACCATCGACTGGTGGAGTGAAAAAACCTCACCGTTACAGGTATTTGGAATTAAGGTTTTGATGGAATTGGGGAGTGGGTTACAGCCCAACCAGGCCCCATTTTCACCTCCAGAATTATTTGTCCATTGGGGAAGTTTGCATGTCCATTTTGTTTGATTGCCGCTATTAATAACTTTTCTATGGAAATCCCAAAGGTGCATTTTCTTGTTTTTTCTTCTGAAGACATTTCGCTTCTCATCGAAGAAGCTTCTTCAGCTCTGACTGGATGATGGGGAATGGAAGGATTGATACTCCTTGCAGACAGCTGGTCAGAGCTGAAGAAGCTTCCTGGATGAGAAGCGAAACGTCTTCGAAAGAAAAAACCAGAAAGTCCAGTTGCCTCCTGAAAAAAAGCACCTTTGGGACACCTGGATGACTGAGCATCTCTACAGACTTTTTCTGTGGGAAAAACATTTCTGATTCTTAAGGGGTCCTGGGAGTTGCTTGCGGGAGGGTGAGCCATGTAAAACTTATTTCCACGTTATCCCATCCAGGCCTGGCACCGTGGCCCTGCGAGAAATCCGGCGGTATCAAAAATCCACAGAGTTGCTGATCCGGAAGCTGCCCTTCCAGCGCCTGGTCCGTGAAATTGCTCAGGATTTCAAGACAGACCTGCGGTTTCAGAGTGCTGCCATCGGGGCTTTGCAGGTCGGTCTGTGTCCTCAAAATCTCTCCCTCTCTCTCTCCCTCTCCCTGTTTTATGGTGCAGTTAGGCAACTCTTCCGCTGACAGCCAAACCTGTCTCAAAAGTGTTAGGCCCTTATCTGTTGTAGGACTGTACCCCCTAATACTGCCAGTGCTAATCTTCTGGCACATTAGCTTTTGGCATTTAGTGTGCTTTCTTCTGCAATGAGCGGCCTCTGGATTTCTCCAGAGTTTTTCCTTTCTCTGCCACGCTAAGACTGGGGAAATCCAGAGCCTGGAAAGCTCTCTTTTGAATAAATCGATACGGCTTGGAGGGGAAAAAAACAACAACAACTCTGGAATATCCTCTTCCAAAGATCTTTCCTTCTTTTTTGACATTGGCAGTACAGCGGAACCTCGGTTCACAAGTGCTTCTGTTCACAACCAAATCGGTTCACAACCAAAAAATCAGCTAAATGTTTGACTCGGTTCACAACCAAATTTCCTGAGGACGAAGAAATCGCAAGAGAGAAAACAGCCACTTCTCTCTTGCTCCAAATTGACCGACTGAACAGTTTTCTCTGTTGTTCATGGTTTTCTCAGGGTTTGTATTAAAAGATTTTACTGCTACACTGATTTCTCTGGTATCTTTAACTACAGTGCTGTATTTGTGTGCTTCAAAATCTTTAAAAAAACAATAGAGTTCACAGGGGTCTGGAATGGATCGACCGTATTTCCATACAACCCAATGGGAAAATTTTGTTTCGGTTCACACAACCAACTCGGTTCACAACCAAAGTTACGGAACGAATTGTGGTCGTGAACCGAGGTTCCACTGTATCGAGAGAGCAACCATTGCCAAAATAGAATAAGCCGCAGTATGGATGTGACGGGGGGGACAAGGAAAAGCCAGAAGGTTACGGCAAAGTGGAATTTATAATCCCATCCCAACTTAGACTGGGTAACGATCAGTCCCTTTTCTAATTGTGCCTTTCTGCATCCTTTAGGAAGCCAGCGAGGCCTACCTTGTGGGCCTGTTTGAGGATACCAACCTGTGTGCCATCCATGCCAAGCGGGTCACGATCATGCCAAAAGACATACAGCTGGCCCGCCGCATCCGTGGTGAACGAGCTTAAGTTCCGCTCCCCTCCCGACAATTAAACCCCCTTTCTTGGCAAGCCCCACCCTGCTCGTGTATTAGGATACACTCCAGGTTTTCCTTTTCTCTCTCTCCCTTTCTCTCCCTCTCCTACTCCTGTTTGTAGTAGCTAGGACCTGTGAGGAAACCTTAGATAATCTTATCATAGTAGCTCTCCCAAGATTCAGGAGACCTGATTGCTGTTCATCATGTACAAGCAAAAAAAGAAAAAGAAAAAAGGAAACAAAACCTTTGCAAGACGTCTGGATAATGTTTTTTTTTTGTAAAACTTTTTTTTGTTTCCAGAATTGCAAAAAAAGGAAAAAAGAAAAAAAAATCCAAACATTTGGGACATTTTTGAAATGATCCGGTTTTATATACAAAACTTAAAAATAATAGTTGTAGGCGTTTCAGCGATATAAAGAGTTTTTGGTCTTGAGTTTGTAAAAGAGTGTTTTTGCAAAACACAACACACTTCTGTTTACCGTGTGGAGTTTTTTTTTTTTCCTTCTTCTTTGTATTTAGACAAGGAGTGCTTTCTTTTAATTTCCTCTTTTCCATTTGTCTTGTGTCTGTGACTCTTAACCTTTGTATCAATAGGGAACCACCTTGAGACAGTAAGGAAACAAAATAAATGTTGAATGAAAACAAATCTGACTTCTTTCGCCTTAATGGAACACTTTTTCTCAGACGGACAGGCAGGCAGAGCTTTGTGGGTTTGTGAAGCTCTTCAACCAAATGTGCCAGAATAGGAAACAAAGAATACAGAATAACAGAATAGGTGGAAGTTCGGAATAACAGAGTTGGAAGGGACCTTGCAGGTCATCTAGTCCAACCCCCCCACTCAAGCAGAAGACCCTGCATCATTTCTGACAGATGGCAGTCCAGTCTCTTCTTAAAAGCCTCCAGCGATGAAGCTCCCACAACTTCTGAAAGCAACTTCTATTCCTTCAATTGATTGTCCTCACTACCAGGAAATTCCTCCTTATTTCCAGGTTGAATCTCTCCTTGATCAGTTTCCATCCATTATTCCTTGTCTGGCCTTCAG
>JANHJO010009350.1:4922-18376 GCA_032468235.1 Pseudoxyrhopus heterurus
GAGCCTGGTGGGATTCGAACTGCTAAATTGCAGGCAGCTGGGAGCTGAATACTTAATTACAAAGTACAGCATTAACTGTATCCCTCACTATATCCCTCATTTCATCTCGGAGATATAAAGCTGGTTATCATCAGCATATTGGTGATACCTTGACCCATAGTGATGGATGATCTTGCCCAATGGTTTCATGTAGATGTTAAAAAGGAGCATAGAGAGCACCGAGCCCTGTAGCATCCCACACAGAAGGGGCCAGGAGCTGGACCTCTCACTTCCTATTTATTAGCCAACATAGCCAACAGGACAAATTTGATGAAAACGTATTTAAAACCACTCAATGGGTGAAGATAATACAGTGCTTGCTTGTTGTTTTTTAAGAGTAATTTGGAAGTACGGGTAATCCTCAACTTACAACAGTTCCTTTAGTGACCACTCAAAGTTACAACACTGAAAAAAGTGACCTATGACTGTTTTTTTCAGTTACAAACTTAGCAGCATCCCCATAATCATGTGATCAGAATTCAGATGCTTGGCAACTGATTCATATTTATAACTGTTGCTGTGCCCCAAGGTCAGGAGATCCACCTTTTGTGACCTTCTGACAAGCGAAGTCAATGGGAAAACCAGATTCATGTAACAACCAGGTTACTAACTTAACAACTGCACTGGTTCACTTAACAACTGTGGTAAGAAAGGTCATAAAATGGGGCAAACCTCACTTAACAATAGTGTCTAACTTAACAACAGAAATGTTGGGCTCCATTGTGGTCATAAGCGGAGGACTATCTGTATTTGCTTTACTATTTTTAGCTCCTCTCTTGGAACTCAGTTAAGAGTCCATTAAGGAAATTGATTTCCCTCTACAATTTATTTTCATGCAGAAGGAAGTTTCGGCTTGATATGCATGGATACACTCAGGCCTATGGAAATTAAATAATCTAAATAGGAGCCAAACTCTGTATTTTTCCCACCTAGAGAGAGATGGCAAGAGCCATCTCTTTAGTAGTTAACCACACTAGAAACTAGGAATTTTTGACTTCTAGTACCAGCTGAGTCACAAAGCCAGCTGGGTGACCTTGCACCAATCCAATATTTTAGAAGATTTTAATCAGCATACTCAGATTTATCCATAGCCAAAGCATGCAGATTAATCTGCATATTTTTTAAAATAAGTTTTCAAACTTTCCTTCATTTGCCAAGGCACTCTAAGAGGTTAAGGAAAGTGACAGAATTTTGGAAAAATGATTTTCCCCACGTGCTCCATTGTCAAGTAATCAAAAATGTAAAATACAATGCATTTGATAGTCTGAACTTGCTTTTCCCAATATCCATATTTGACTCCTGAGTAGGCATACATGGGCTTAAAAATAAATTTATTTTCTTTATAGCCTCAAATGAAAATAACAACTCCTCCTCCGCCCCCAAACTGGTTGTTATAATTCAAATAAAGGAAGATCTAAATATCTAAATAAAACAATTGTGCTAGGAAAAGGGAGAAAAGACCAAATGGAGTAGCTACCAGAGTTTTAAATATACTGCATATGTTCCTATAAGGCATATTTCTTCCCACTGATGTTGCAAAATGTAGATGAAGTCTTAGGCTCTTAATGTCAGCGTTCCAACTAACAAATTCCAAACCAATAAACTCCGAGACAAACGTTTTCTCAAAGTTCCATTTTATTAGAGTTGTCATATTGGCACATCTGGGAAAACCCGAATCTGAGAGTTCCGGGGTTTCCCTCCCAAAAGAAATTCAAAGATCCATCCCCTGCCCCCACCAATCCATCACATGGTCCAATCAAACTGTTGTTCCAACTGGAGACATTCCTCCAGACACTCCTCTCCAGGTGCAGGGTAACATGTCCTTGACTTTCTGAGAAAAATGTTGTTGAGTCTAATCTTCCATCTCTCCACTAAATCCTCCTCTCCCAAATTCCCAGACACTAAATGTGGCAGCCTCGAAGCTTCCAAGTAAAATATGGCTTCCAAGGCTGACACTTGAATTCGGAAGGGTCATTTGGTACAGCCCTTGTGGAAAGCTATTAAACACTTGTTCATTATATAGCTGTATTGCCAGTAGTTTTTATTAGTGGTTAAGTAATGCAAGACCTCCCCAATAAATTATTGTGCCACTGTTGATTTCACCCGATTCTCCAGTCTGTCATAAACAAGTTAGAATAGATACGGTATCACCATCCCCTCAAGCAGGCTGTAGGCATGAGTCTGGTATCGAAGATGTTTGTGGGTTGTGTGTCTCAAGTCAATCTTGACTCCTGGAGACTGTCTAGAGTCTAGACTAGTCCTTGCGGTTTTCTTGGCAAGATTTTTGCAACTGCTTTGCTATTATCTCCTCCTCTCTAAGCTGAGAAAAGGAGGGACCAGCCCAAGTTCATCCAGATGGCTTTGTGCCTAAGGTGGGACTAGAACTCCCAGTCCCCCAGTTTGTAACCTGGTACCTTAAACCACTACAATAAAATGGCTGTCTGAAATGGAGAGGTGGAATAAAATTAAGATGATTTGTAACTGGCCCTTAAGGAATTTGGTGCACATGTCACATCACCATAATCTGAAATGCTTAGTTTTGGGGAAATTAGCCTTTTGTGAAATTAGCTATTATGATTGATAAGCCATTATTTATGGCCGAATGTGTGTGAACTTGATCTTTATTGCTGATCTAATAAACAGTATTCAAGTGAGTCATAGCTTAGTGTGATGTGTGAAACCAGATTGCATCTGATCTGATCCCCAAAGCAGAATGCAAAAACCTTTTCAGCTAGATTCTCTCCAAGAACCTCAATGTCTTATAAGATGCAGTGTATGCTCTTAAGCACAGGCAATACACCAGAGAGAGAACGACAGAGCTGATTAGATGTTTTTCCTTTGAGGCTGTCCTTGACAAAAACAATAGCTCAGAGGAAGGGCAAGAAGGTAGGATAAATTGGCAGGAAAACGCTGTCCAAGGTCCTGAAAAACTTCTTTGTTCTCCAAAAATCTTCCATTTGGATCATACCTGCTCTCAAATATAACGTAAGATTATGATCACAGACTGATGGCCACACTGCCAAGGATGATGTGAACCTTAATTCAACAAACATCAAGTATTCAGTCAATCAATAGTATTGTGGAAGTATATAAAAAAATCTGATTTGATAGAATACCTGGTTATAATTACTCATAGGGAAACATTCTGCTTATTAGAAATGAGTATGTCACGTTGCATAGCATGGACAAAGAGAGACAGTAAGAAATACAATGGAACCTCGGTTCACAACCACAATCGGTTCCATAACTTTGGTTGTGAACTGAGTTGGTTGTGAACCAAAACAAATTTTCACATTGGGTTGTATGGAAATACAATCAATCCATTCCAGAACTGTATGAACTCTATGGATTTTTTAAGATTTTGAAGCACACAAATACAGTACTGTAATTAAATATGCCACAGAATGCACAGTGTAATAGTAAAATCCTTTAATACAAACACTGAGAAAACCATGAACAACAGAGAAAACTGTTCAATCGGTCGATTCTGAGCGAGAGAGAGGTTGCTGTTTTGCGGCAGAGTCCGCCTCCGCGATGGAAGGACGCTCTCCTTCAGGTGTTTTCTCTCTCGAGATTTCTTCGTCCTCAGGAAGTTTGGTTGTGAACCGAGGATTTGGTTGTGAACCGAAGTGGCTGTGAACCAAAGTGGTTGTGTACCGAGGTTCCACTGCATCAGCAACAGAAATTTGGGGCTCAATTCTGGTTGTCTATTGAGGACTACCTATTCCATCATCCTCTGCAGGTGCTGTATAGGGCTGAATGAGATAGCCTAAATATTTTGGTAGATAGTTTTCAGACTGAATCACCCTTGTCTTACAGATAAGAACTGATTCCGTTCTTTCCTGTCCATTCAAAAGGCAATGCCTTTATGCAGGCTTTCTTCCAAAATGTTGCAGTTCTTCTTCCCTTCCTTCCTCCAGGCCACCATATGCTATTGTGTTGTATTTATGCTTCTAGATAAAACTGTCACAGTAACTCCTAAAAACAGAGAGTGAAAATAGAAAACCCACACAACTGCTAATCTCCACATTGAAATGTCAATGCTGCTCTCCAAATAAACTGGGAGGGATAAATATTTGTAGGTCTTTCTCAGTTCGTGTTGTTCACACCTGCAACATTAAGATTTGGCATTTCTCAAAGAACATGCAAATGACTACAGAAAAATCTCTTTGGGTTTTTTTGGGGGTGCACTAACTGTTATGCCTCCTTTCAATCTTTTGGAAATTGAGTGATCTCTTAATTAGACAGCCTGAAACAGATCTTCTTACATGTTGGTAGATCCATGCATGGGTCTAATTAGAGCCATAATGACACAGTGTTAGAATGCAGTATTGCAGTCTAATTCTGCTGGCTGCCAACAGTTCGATCCTGACTGATTCAAGGTTGACCCAGCCTTCCATCTTTCTGGTGTTGATAAAATGAGAACACAGATATGCTTGCTCTGTAAACCGCTTAAAGCACGATGAACCAATATATATTGTGTATGTCAGGGGTGGGTTTCAAATATTCCAGCAACCGGTTCTCTGCCCAGTTGCTGGGTGGGCGTGGCTATGGTGGGCATGGCCTAGTTGGCCTAGTGCACCATGGCATGTGGGGGGGCATTTTTGCCCTCCCCAGCCTCGGGAGGACTTCTGGGAGGCCCAATTTTTGCTCTCCCCGGCCCAGGGGCTTCCCTGGGGTGTGGGAAGAGTGAAAACAGCCTCCCCAACCCCCCGGAAGCTGTAAATAGGCCTGTTTTGGGCCTTCTGTGACTTCAGGGGGGGGCGGTTTTTGCTCTCCCCAGTCCCCAGGGAGCTACCCTGGAGCCTGGGGAGAGTGGGAACAGTCTTCCCAGAGCCTCCGCGCACAGCCAAACTTACCTGGCATCTAAAAATGGGCCGCGCAGAGACTCCGGGCAGAGGCAGGATGGGGTGGGGGACAGCCAGAGTGGGTATTTATCATTTCAGCAAACTCTTTAAATTACCGATATCGGTTCACACGAACCAGGCCGAACCGGTAGGATACCACCACTGGTGTATGTGCTATTGCTATTTATTTATTATTTATTGAGCACATTTATATGGCCACCCATCTCATGGAAAGTGTCTCTGGACAGAATTCAACACTCCAATAAAACAATAAATATAAAACAGACATTACTTAAAACCATTATGTAATAATTATTTTAAAACATCAAGAACCATAAAAGCAGAACTAAACAAGGAAAGAAAATAATGGACAGAGGGATGTTAATAATCTTGACCCCGAGGCCCCTGGTTTATGGTTTTTGGGACCCCAACTTGTTAATTGTGCAGATTTTTTCCCCACTTTCTTGCATTCTTCAGGCACTGAAATGCTTATGCATTGTCAGGTGGAATGAACCAAGAACAACATGATTATTTCCTCACAGTAGTTTCTTTATTGTTGCCCCTCTATAGACAGCTATCTTGCCAGATTAAAACACAATCTGCATTTCTATCAGACATATCCAGGTAAGGAAGGTCCACTCTGGGCCTCTTTCTGCATAAGAAGGATTCAAGGCTGATTTGCCTCTTATCTCCTCCTGAAAGTCCTCCTCCTCTGGCAACTCTGCATCAGATTCCATCACAGGGACATCCAAATCTAACTTGTGATTTGCATGTCCCAAAGGTGCTTTTTCAGAAGGCAACTGGACTTTCTTGTTTTTTCTTTTGAAGATATTTCACTTCTTATCCAAGAAGCTGCTTCAGCTCTGATAGGATAATGGGGAATGGAAGGATTTATATTCCTTGCAGGCAGCTGGTCATTTGCATCCTTTTAGAGGTTCGTTGAAGCATTTGGAGGTTTATCTGTGTCCTCAAGGTCACCTGAGTAGTGCTCCTGGTTCCTGTTAGTTTTTTCCCCCCTCTGGAAATCCATTCCTATTCCCACACCATTCAAAGGGTGTTCATCTCAAAACGTCTTCAAAGAAAAAAAAACAAGAAAGTCCAATTGCCTCCTGAAAAAGCACCTTTGGGACAACCATGACCTGGGCGACTTATTTATTTATTTAGAAAATTTATATTGCCGCCTACTTGCACATGGCGACTCAAGGCGACTTACAGGACATTCATTTATGTACAAATGAAATAAAGAAAACGTAAAATGATATTTATGTAGTTGCTCACCAAGCACATCTAACTTATATTAAAGTAACCGAAATATCTTTACAATCCCTAAGGCATGTCACAGTTGTTGTGTTTTGGAAGTGCAGAGCCAGGAAGATCTAAGACATTGTTTTGGTCAGGGTCCGCCGTGAATTTAGCTTCTGTACCTCACACTTTAAGAAGGATTCTAAGAAATTTGAACAGACAGAGAAGTGTGAGAAGCATGAGCGGGAGACTAAAAAGTAAGCCCTATGTTGAGAGATTGGAATTGCTTTGTGTGTTTAGCTTGAGAAAAGACAAGCAAGGTGAGATATAATAGCACTCTTCAAATACCTGAAAGGTTATCACACAGAATAAGGTCAAGAACTGTTCCAGAATGCGAGACATAGAATAATGGGAAGGCAGATCCTAACTGAATATTAGGAACATTTTTTCTTAACAGTGAAAAGAATTCAATAGTGCAATTCATTTAGCAAGAGCAATAACACTTAGACTTATTTACAACCCCATAGTGCTTTACAGCATTCTCTGAGTGATTTACAAAGTTCAGAGTATTGCCCTCAGCAATCTGGATCCTCATTTTACCAACCCTGGAAGGATGGAAGGCTGAATCAACGATGAGCCCCATCAGGATCGAACTGCGGGCTGTGAGCAGACTCAGCCTGCAATACTGCACTCTAACCACTGCGCCACAGTCATCTTCCCAGAAAGATGATGAGATTTTATGTTTATTTTTTATCCCATTTTTATTAATTTTACATACATCCTCCTCCTATTATCCCTGCGATAATAGCCCTGTGAGGTGAGTTGGACTGAGAGAGAGTGGCCCAAAACAGTAATCTTCATGTACTATTTTGGGTCATGGAGAAATAATTTGAATGAACAAAACTCTGGATTATTCTTGGGAAGTCCAATTTTTTTCAGAGTCATTTGCTACAAGATAGGCATCAAATAAATTAAATAAATAATCTTTCAAGGGCAAGATTTCCCTTCAGAAACTACAGCAGTGTGAATACGAAACCTGACCATAAGAACTACCGTATATACTCGAGTATAAGCAGAGTTTTTCAGCACTCAAAATGTGCTGAAAAAGCCACCCTCGGCTTATACTCGAGTCAACTAATTTTCCGGGCTAAATTGATGCGTGCGCAGTGTGCACTGCGCCCGCATCAATCTCGGCCGAAAATGAGCCGATTTAGCTAAATTTAGCTACCGATTCGGGCGAACCGGTAGCTAAATCGGCTGGTTTCTTTGCTTAAATTGATGCGCACTCAGCGTGCACGCAGCGCGCAATCCCTTAGACTAAAAAATCAGCTGATTTTCAGGCCTAAATTAATGATCCGGCTTATACTCGGGTCAATAACTTTACCCGGTTTTCCTGGGTAAAATTAGGACCTCGGCTTATACTCAAGTTGGCTTATACTCAAGTATATACAGTATATGTTCAACGTTTACTACAATGGCAACAAAGACTGATTGCAAAACAGCTTAATTATTTCAGGATAATCTGAAGTCTCAAATTTTCTTATTCCCATCCATGTATAGGGAAATTCATCTAGTGTGCTAAATAATATTCCTAGGTCAAGACTATGATCTAGGAAAGAACAGGTTATTTCCTTTGGAAAAGCTTGTAAATACAGAAGTTGATGAAAGTTCATCCATCACTATTTGGAAACCCACATATCTGTCTTCATTAGTATACACAAGAGAGCCAAAGTCAGTGCTAGACCTGGTCAGAAGTGAGGCAACACGACACATGATGAGGTGAGGTGAGACCAGTACAGGAGCCCAGAAGAGCAATCTAGTTAGCTGGTGTAAAAGTAGTTCATCCCCCATGGTGCACCAAGAATAGAATGAACTAGCAATCTAGGCTGCCAGGACTGCATTGTGTCTAGCTTTTGTGGAGTTCTCTGATATTGTATGCCATATGCTAAATAAACAAACACTAGTTCACTGGTGCTGTAGCATTTTAGAGATATCTTCATAAACTGAAAATTAAAAAAAATAAAATTATTTTGCCTTGAATTAGAAACAGGGTTTTCATTAGGATCATCCTATTTCCTATTTTCTAATTATAAGGATGAACTGATCAATTGCTTCAATTTAGATCCTGTCAGAGGTCTATTGGTTTACCCACCTAAAGTAATAACTTCCCTTACAAGATAAAATCAGTTTGCAGAAAATCTTTGCCTGTTTCAGAAACATATCCACAACTCTATTCTAATCATATTCACACAGAAGAAATCTCTTCTTAAATAGGACTTGAGAGTGAATTCATTAGCCTTTCCTGGGATCAAGCTTCATTCAATTAATGAATGTCTTAGTTTATTAAATAACTGATTACTTGATTATGTGATGCCAAATTACTATCAGCTCTTAGTGACCACAAGATAGATCTTCTCCAACATGTTCAACCTGGCCCTTCAAGTCCTTTAAAATGCAACCATTGTCACTGTAGTTGAATTCATCCCTCTTCCTGCTGGTTATCCTCTTCTTTTCTTTCCTTCTATCTTTTCTAATATTACAGACTTTTCAAGAGAGATAGGTCTTTGTATAATGTGCCCAAATATGTTTAACCTGAGCCAGGTCATTTGTACCATAAGAAAGAATTGTGAATTGACTTGTCATATGATGCAGTTGTACATTTTCTTGGATCTTCATTGTATTACCAGGAGTCTTCTCCAATACCAAGGTTCATGGGGGAAATCATTGTTTTCATTATTCTAATCTTTGTAGATCAGACATATCCAGTCATCTGAACATCTTTCCATTTTTCATGGGAAACATGAGATGTTCGGAGATTCCCATTTTTTGAAGGAATTATATAGCTTAACATGATTGACAAATGAAACACCTTTCTATAGTTTATAAACCATATACTGACTTCCATTTGGTATTCTTTGGCTTTCTCAACTATCAAGTAAGCGTAAGAAGTTATGTCTTATTCCCTGGTCTTCCTAAAACCAGACTGAAAATGTCGCATCTCTCTTTCCACGTAAGTTTCTAAACTGAATAATTCTAAATATTATTTTGCTAGTGTGTGAAATTAAACCTATTATACAATCATTTGCATACTCTGTAAAGCATTTATTCTATTTATTTATTCATTCTATTTTTTGGTCTTTGGCAGTCTCTTTTTGCATTGATCCTTAACAACTTTGATTTCATTCCTCTGGTTCCCTATACATGAGATTTAGCACTTTAAAGCCATTTCTAATGTTCTCCTTGAAAGCGATGGATATACAGCATGCTAAAAATTGATATCATGGAGATTGATTGGCTTTGTCTTTTTGTTTTAGCTTGACTTGGAGCTAAGATATGAACAGTTCAGTATCATTACAACAGACTCTGACTACATCTTTGCTGTTATAATTGAGCTCTTCTATCTCCTTGTACCAATAATATAGCCGATTTGATTTTTATATACTCCATCTGGTGATGTCCATCTATACAGGCATTGTTTTGAAATTTTTAAATCAGCATCTGAAACAGATGGAAGAAGTCTGGCAGACAAGCACCTTAGGCTGTAGTGTGGTAGTAAGCAAAGGGAAGTAATTATTTTTAGAAGCAGTTATACAGTTAATAAGCTCCAGTTAGTATAAAGGTAAAGGTAAAGGTTCCCCTCACACATACGTGCTAGTCATTCCCGACTCTAGGGGGTGGTGCTCATCTCCATTTCAAAGCCAAAGAGCCAGCGCTGTCCAAAGATGTCTCTGTGGTCATATGGCTGGCATGACTAAATGCCGAAGGCGCATGGAGCGCTGTTACCTTCCCACTAAAGTGGTCCCTATTTTTTTACTTGCATTTTTAATGTGCTTTTGAACTACTAGGTTGGCAGAAGCTGGGACAAGTAATGGGAGCTCACTCCATTACGTGGTGCTAGGGATTTGAATGGTTGAACTGTCAATCTTTTGATCGACAAGCTCAGCGTCTTAGCCACTGAGCCACCACATCCTCTAAAACAGCATAATATGCATAAACTGTTATTAACAATTAGTTAGACCATAGCTGAGAGAAAAACAATTCTTTTCCCCAACACAACCGGCCTGCTGTTGAACTTTATTCTGGAGGAATGAATATTCTGTAGGCCAAATGGGAATGGTGGAACATCTCAGAGACAATGGATTAAGATGCCAATCTATCAATGGAGCAATTTTAGTTCTCATAATTAAAATGCTGCAAGGATTGCCACAGCTATAAATAACTTATTGTTGAATGTCAGTGTAGCTATTGCAACTACTTATTGTTGAAACAAAATGCATAATGAGTACATTCAGTTCTCACTCCAGTTCTTTTGGTGTGTGACTTTCCATTAACTTTCTGTGGATTTGGTTCCCTAAATGTGTTCTGTGATTTTGCAATCCTCAAGGGACTGCTGACACCTCCCTCTGGTTTCTCAGTTACCTTGTTGCCTTGTTGCCGTTTCAGTCCTGCTTGCATTTATCAAGTTAGTCTGGTACTACAGTGAGTGACAGAACAGAAATTTTTTGTTATATTTATATTTAACTGTATTTATATACCGCCTACCAGGGCTTGCAACCCTCTCTGATATGTAACATAACATTTATTTTACCCATTTTTGATGCAACTAGAAAATAGGTAGAAGAGATGGGAGAAGCAGAACCCAAAACCAAAATGCACGTTTCACATCAATAATCTTTTTCTAAATATTTTTTCCCCTATAGGCTTTGATAAAATTAATTAGATGACATGCAGTAATTTCTCTTTGCCTTATATAGATGAGCAAGGAATAAAAAAGAGGAAAGGATTTTAGACAGGTTGGGTTCCTCTACAAAATAATCCCCCTTTTTAAAATTTATATTTTTATTAGTGCCCTAGAAGATACCTTTATACCTGAAATTCAAAGCCTACCAAATAGTCATCAGACCAATATCAATGTATGGAATGGAAAGCCAGCAATGGAGAAACATGAACAGGCTCTTCAAACTATGTAGCAGGTTATGGTAGTCACTTGGCACAAGACAATCTAAATTCTAGACAAATGAAAACAAGAGGAATATATATCCTGGGCATTACCCTCAGGCTCAATTACTGAGAAAAAAATGATAATTGCCCTGCAATTTTCTGCTACACAGCAAAAAAAAAAAAACCCACCAAACAACAACAACAACAACCAAGAACAGCTCTAGAGTTAAAGCTGGAAGGTTGATAGCAAGAAGAATGGTTGAAAATATACTGACTGAAACATGGCGTGCACCTTGCAAAGCTCAGCTAGGGACCTTCTGCAGACTATACAGAATGGAGATCTCAGTGTACATAGGCAGACTGTGAAACCAAAGGGGACAAATGTTAGAATGAACATGAATGACCACTTGAACAATTGGGAACATAGTGTGCATAGTGTGAAAAATTTATAATGGAATCATATTTTGTATTATATTAAGGTAATTATCCATGTTGCCTCCATGACATTATCCAGCTTTTTCCTGAGCACTTCCAGAATAATTTTCCTGCTTAACTTTGAACTACTCTTTAAATTCAGGGCTTTGATTCACAAAATAATCATAACCATTTGATAGTATCTCTACATATTCCTTCCATGTATGCAGTGGCCCAGATCCCATAGCAATGGATTATGAGGTGATTAGGATGTCATATGCTCAGAAAAACAAGTAAGATGCCCTGTCTAATATTTGTAAAGGGATACATTTAACTCCAAACAGCCCTGGATCTATTTGGAATTAAATTGATTCTCTCCAGCCAACTTTGCCATCTGAACAGTTGACTGGAAATTCTTTCTCTTTCTCTTTCTCTTTCTTTTTCTCTCCCCCCCTCTCTCTCTCACACACACACATCCATTGGAAAACAACACACTCAAGAAGCTTGTGAACCCAAGATCTCTCAATGTTCTGTCTCAGAGACTACTTAGGTTTACATGCCTCCACCTGGTGATCAGAGGGCATGTCAAGTGGAAAGAAACAGAGAGTGGTGGTGGTAGTGGAGAGAAAGAGGACACCTGATTCTTCTAGTGGAATCTTCTTGAGGAATAATCTATCTTGCTATGAATCAGTTAAAGGGTTAATCAGAATCAGTTAAATCAGTAGGAAAGGGTTGCTTAAAAATATATTTCTTAGGCAAATACAGGACATCCTCCTTCTACAGCAAGGGTCTCCAAACTTGGCAAGTTTAAGACTTGTGGATTTCAACTCAAGCTGCTGCCTGAGAAATTCTGGGAATTGAAGTCCACAAGTCTTAAACTTGTCAAGTTTGAAGGCCTCTGTTCTACAGGTTTTATTCCTTTAAGAGCTGTTCTAAGTTTCCATTTTTATGGCTTTAGGAAATTTTGGAGAGATTCTTCCCTTTGCAGCTTCTTTGAGCTAGTTTACAGTAAGGTTGTTTATAGTAATTTGAGTTAATCTGGAATACTTTAAAATTTTATAATTTGTGTGCTATATTTAACTTTTTAGGTACCTTATGGGTTGAAAGGCATTATATGAATAATAATAATAATAATTAATAATAATAAGCTTTGCATTGACAGGACTTGAAAAATATTGAAGGAAAATGTGATGACAACTTGACATGAGCATCGCTTAAGAGAGGAACCATCAAGAAAGAAACAGAAGGTTTAATACTTGCTGTTCAAGAACAAGCACTACAAACTAATGTCATGAAAGCGAAGATACAAAAGTCCACTGACAATCCAAACTGCTGACTTTGCAATGAGAAAGTTGAAACTGTTTCACACTTAATATGTAAGTACAGTAAAATCACGCAAACTGACTACAAAGCCAGACATGATCTAGTTGCTAAATTAAGTCACTGGTCATTGTGTAAAAAATATGCCCTACCTGTATCCGAAAGGTCATGGGAACATAAAGTGGAAAAAGTTGTCAAAAATGAGATGGTGAAGATCTTGTGGGACTTTCGAATACAGACAGATCGTCATTTCGAACAAAACATGCCAGATATTATGGTTATTGAGGGCCAAATTATGCAATTTATTGATATTGCTGTATCAGGAGACGCCAGAGTCAAAGAAAAAGAACTGGAAAAAAATCACAAAATATCGCGACCTGGCCGTCAAAACTACACAGTTATGGATGAAACATGTAACAGTGATACCCATTGGCACTTGGTACCATGTCCAAGAATTTTACAAAACACATCAAGAAATTGCAGCTCCCTGCAATAACACCAGCGGAACTGCAAAAAACTACGCTACTCGGAACATCATATATTTTAAGAAGATACTTGATTAATATCTAGGATGCTGGCAGCAACCCATATCAACCATTAGCACCAGTCACTGGTATTTGTGATACATTTTTAAATGTCCAGTTGACTGAG
>JANHJO010009351.1:14847-25238 GCA_032468235.1 Pseudoxyrhopus heterurus
GTTTTCTCATCCAGAGAAATATAATATTATGTCTTTTCAATATTTCCTAGAATATTTCATTTTCCTAGGAGAGGGGTGGGTGTTAAACTCCTACACTGGAATGCTTGCTATGTTTGTTTTTATGATCTGGCCTACATTAAAGAGCAGATGAAATCAATTTGGACTTCCGGAGAAGCATGGTGACTGAAGACATATTCACAAAAGCAGAGCAAATGACTGTGGGAAATACCAAGGAATTGGTGAGTAGACTGGTTCTTTGGAATTTCTCTGGACTTCACTCACATGTGGTCTTAATAGCTGTTCCTTAAGAGATTTCAGGACAGCTCATCTGTGACTTTGAGTGTCAAGAGATTAAAGGATTAGCCATCTTGCTCGCAACTGCGGGCGAGCTTTTTAAGATACGCTAAATTTGAAAGCCTCATTTTCTAATCACTTTTGGAAATTACCTATTAATAGTTGTAAAGTTGTAAAGAGATCTTCAGAATGAGAAGTTTAAAAAGTTGTTAGATAAGTTTAGCTAATAGAGTCTCTCCTATGAGGATGATGGGTGAAAGAAGCTTGATAATTAATATGATATAAGTATGATATATGTTATAATATTTGATTCTATGTAATTATGTACAAAAGATGCTAATAATGTGGAGCAAATTTTGTCTGACAAGACAGAGAAAGTACCAAAAGTGGTACTACAAATGACATGGCAAGGAGGATGTTTTGGAAAACAATACTTTTACTGGATATATTATTTATTTAATCATATTTGTATGCCGCCCAACTCCCTAGGAACTCTGGGCGGTTAATATAAAAAAGTAACTGATTGAAGTCTTAAAAATTAAAGGGGAAATACATATGACAAACCAAGAGAATGTCCTGGAAACTGTTTTCTTATTGATCTACAAAAGAAGTTTGTCAACCTTTGAAGAAATCTGTGCAATGGAATAAAGAAGAATTGAAGAGTAATCTAATATTATAACAATATTTGAATGAATTAAAGATTACGACTGAGTGAAGAAAAAAAAAGGAACATAAAGTTGGTTTATTTGATCAACTTTAAAATAAAACATTTTTTGCAAAATTCTAACAACTCCTTGTGGACTTCTGCTGACACTAGGGTTAAGAAGTTTGTATTTTATGGATTTGCTTATAGATAAGCATTAGGCTATGGGATGAAAACATATATGTATATATAAGGGGTGAAGAGTTACTAAATTTGTGTATACTTATTATATATATAAAGAAGTGCCTTTCAACCTTTATAATATCTTCTTTTTCTTTATTGTTTCTTTTTTCTTCTTTCTTGCATTTTGTGTTCTTTGTGTTGTTACTATTCTCTTTCTTTTTTAAGTTAATATATTAGTTTTTAACTATTGTAATCAAAATTCTTAATTAAACATACACAAAAAAGGAAAAACAGCCATTTGATCAATTATGCATATGATTTGATAATATCAGATCAGCTTGCTGTTATACACTCTATGTTAGGACTGTTAGAGACAATTTAAAAATTATTCTTTGTGCAAGTTGCTGCAGGTAGATAACCATCCAATATAAAAAGAAAAGAGAACTCTGGAAACCTTTAAAAAATATGGCACTTTATATTAGCTTAGTGGTCAGTTAGAAAGGAAAAGAGAGTAAACGCTCTGAGAAAGGAAGAACAAATGGCATTGAGTGCTAGCCAAGCCAATGGAGGAAACCATTGGCTGGTTGTGGATTTTTATGAGCTGTAAGTCACAAAGCATCTGAAGGCAGCTTGGATGGAGAAAAAAACTTGTTTTTGCATAAGACTGCATAAGACTAGCCAGAAGCATTCAATTTCTATTGAATTATCACAAAGAGCTGAATCACATGGCTGCCGTTCCTCTGATTAATCAAATGAGAACACAAGAATCTCTCTGGCCATTCATAGCTTTGCATTTTCTCACATGGAATTTATATTTTTGAAATGCCTTAGAAGTTTAGCTAATTCTGAAGACAATATTATATAAAAGCACCCTTCCTTGGGACAACAGGAAGCCCATTTATGTTTACATCCTGCCTCTTTATAAGAGCTCCAGGAGACATTTATGATTCTTCACCGTTCCTAGTTATGTTATCCTCCAAAGAAATGTGTACACTGGAATTTGATATACTGATCTATCCAAAGAGGTGAACTGAATGTTTTGTTTGACTGGGAACTTGAACCTGAGTCTCTTCAGGTTGCCTCCATTCACAATACCAAACTGACTGAGTGCCCTTTGGCAAGTTTTAGGAGGAAGAAGAACAGGACTGCTTCCCCAAGTGCTTAAGTTTTCAAAATTTTAGAATCAATATTTACACAATTGAAAGGAACCTTAGGGAGTCATCAGACTAACCCCAAGTCTTGTTACAATCCTGAGATTCCTAAAGGAGCTTTTCTTTGATAGAAAACTGGTGAGTGACAGCCATCCAAAAAGTATCCTCTGTGTTTCTCCAGAGGTCCCCAAACTTGGCAACTTTAAGACTTGTGGACTTCAACTCCAGAATTCCTATTAGCTATGCTGGCTGAGGAATTCTGGGAATTGAAATTCAGAAGTCTTAAAGTTGCCAAGTTTGGAGACCTCTGTTCTAAGCTAAAAAAGGAGTTGATCCCCTCCTGCTCTGGTGCTTGTAAGATAATTAGGTCACTGACAAGCCAAGATATCTCCCTTCTCTGCAGAGAGGATTGTGGCCTTTCCAGGAAGAAGAAAATGTGATTTTATAATGTGATTTTATTCACTGAGCCTGAGAGCACTGGCTAAGCCTCAAGGTCAACTTCACCCGTGGGCCTCCTCTATCTCTCTGAATTAAGTGGCTTCAGCAGGAATATGAAACACGGTAAATACATCATTGTTAGTGGGTGTTCTTCAGGAGTGCCAAACATGTGGCAATTTGTAACTAGGCTCAGTTCTTAAGTCATTTTGTCACAATACTACTTAAGCTCAATTACAGGCAGGTTTCTCGTCATCCCTTAGCTATAAAGCTATGACCTTGCCAGGGAATAATTATTTATTTTTCATTGCTTTTCACAGGCTGTACTTGTCAAAGGTTCCCTGAAATGTTCATTAATTTTTTCAAAGTGAAACAGGGGAGGGGAGGGCTCTCACCTTGTTGGAAGAATGATGTCCTCACGTATTTTCATGCCTCTATTCAAGAAAACATCTTATTGGAATTGACGAAAGGGACATTTGGTGGCGAAGCCATAGCTCACATCATCCCTTTCTGTCTCCACCATAAAGTCACTATTATCTCATATTTTCTTTTGATTTTCAGCTTGCATGTATCACAGACACACAAATTAACATGTCAGAATAACGGAATAACAGAGTTGGAAGGGATCTTGGAGGTCTTCTATTCCAACCCCCCACTCAGGCAGGAAACTCTGTACCATTTAAGACAAAATTTATAGCATTTCATTCATATTCATGCATGGACAAAGCTTTGCATCCGTTCCTCAAAGAGATTCTAGTTGGGAAGTGCAGCTTGGATTTAACTAAATGTCTCTTTTCACTTATTCCACATGTGAAAATGAGATACTAAATTTATTGAGACCTGACCCACCTCAGGTAGGTATAGCTGTGCCAGCCTTATGTTAACTTTCTGGAGTTGTTGATTACAGGAAAGTAATGTTAATTTTCTGTTATGATGGCCTGCATTAGACTTTACTTTTCTGGAATTGTATGTGGATTTCAGGCAGCCTTGCTAGATGTGATCTTCTACAGACCAACAAAAAACACAATAAAAGCTTTTGCAGACCAGACCCTAGTCCATTTCAGGCTATAGCACTATAATATCAGTGGTAGTGCCTTGATAGTACTTGCCAAAATTATTATTTAATTATTGACATCTTATAATTTTCCTAATCTTTTGTGATCTTCTTACAGGAGACTTCAGATGAGACCTAGAACATCCAGCGAGACTTTAGGCAGTTTCATGAGAATGATATTCTTGCATATGTTTGTAAATGTCTACATTCCTCTATAGAATTGCAAAGCTGAGATCTCTGAAACCTTATGAGATATGGTAAACTTGCAAGATTTTTTTAAAAATAATAATAATGAGATTTTCGTGCCTGGTGCTTCAAAATGTTACCAAGCCCTGTAATGGAGTGGTCTCCTAGGACAGGTGGGTATATGGGTGAAGTGAAAGCCTAGTAAAAGTTAAAGAAACATGAAGCACAGAAAGTACATATTGCAATAATGCCTCTTGCAACCATATTTATCTCTGTCTTCTGCACTGTATTTCTCTCAGATATCACTATTTATTAAACTCTGCCACCTTGGGTTTATGATCCCATAATGAAATTCCAAAAATTAAATGGACTGGGGCCCATGAGAACATATGACACCATAAATGAAATGCCACAACACTCCTTTGTTGGTTTTGCTCTTGTAGATTGGTAGGGATGCTTCTCTCAAAAGGGATAGAATTGTTGTTCTTTGGAGAAGCTGGTACTAAGAGCTACCAGGATTTTGTAGCATTCTGGTTCTACGGCAGGTTGAAGAGCCTGGCTGAAGGAAAGCAGCTGAGTCTGTGCCACGGTCATCTTATTTTTACGGAAGGCAAATGACTCAGCAGAGGCAAAAAGGGGGGAAAGCTGGAAGGTACCTATATAGTGACACACATGTCATGGATATATATAGGATATAAAAAGAGGTAGGAAAAACAGAGAAGATAGATGTGGCGTTGGTGGTTATGTTGCAGATACTACAGGACTTGCCATTGAGGAGGACATCACTTGGGAAATGTGTAATGATATGGAGCCTGCAGGTCCAGAGATTCCAGTCTTGAATGAGGAGGAAGATCAGGAAGAAAATCCTGGAGCAGCACCTGAACATGTAGAGAGACCAGAAGAATGGACAGTGTCATGTTTAAGGAGATTTTGATACTGGAGAGTCAAACTGTATGAGTTAAAGGTTTTGTTTGGCAGCAGAACAGCCAGGAAAACTCACAGGTATTCCAAAATCAGCCATTGAGAAACAGAGGGTAAAAAAGAGGCCAAAATTCAGCACAGGTAAAAGTGAGGGAAATATTGAAAGGTTGTGGAGATAATTAAGGAGTGTGTGTCGGTGTGTGTGTGTGTGTGTGTGTGCATGCATGTATATTTTCACCTATACATATTTACTCACACTATTATGTTGTTGTTGTTAGTTGCGAAGTCGTGTCCGACCCATCGTGACCCCATGGACAACGTTCCTCCAGGCCTTCGTGTCCTCTACCGTCCCCCGGAATCCATTTAAGCTTGAACCGACTGCTTCAGTGACTCCACCCAGCCACCTCATTCTCTGTCGTCCCCTTCTTCTTTTGCCCTCAATCGCTCCCAGCATTAGGCTCTTCTCCAGGGAGTCCTTCCTTCTCATGAGGTGGCCAAAGTATTTCAGTGTCATCTTCAGGATTTGGCCTTCTAAAGAGCAGTCAGGGTTGATCTCCTCTAGGACTGACCGGTTTGATTGCCTTGTAGTCCAAGGGACTCGCAAGAGTCTAGTTCTATAAATATCTTAGCATTTAGAATAAACTTCTTCATTTAAGTGCTGTCCATGTCTATGGAGATTTTCAATCATCCAGGTCACAGTCATCCCAAAGGACCTTTTTTCCAAAAGACAACTGGACTTGCTTCTCATCCAAAAAGGATCAGAAAAGAAGCATTTTCAGAGGGGGAGAAAAATCTCATTGCCTTTTGGAAAAAAGCACCTTCGGGACAAGTGCTGTCCAAGTTTATGTCTCTATCAGATCTTATCCTGATCCAACTTCTGACAAGCATATTTACCACAGAATAACTGATCAAGTATTAAGCAAATTTATAGCAAACTGTTCTAATCAAAAATGATATTAGCATTTGTAATGACAAAAGATGCTAATTTCTAGGCATTTTTTAAAAAAGCAAGTCTGCCAGCAACTCCAGTTGTAATCTTTGGTGGACCTTAGAAATTTCACAAACCAATATTTGGATAGAGTTTTTTCAGCTTTTTTTTTTATAAAAGAATGTAGAACTTCAGGGCTTTCTGAAGACTTCAGATAAAAAACAACTACCTAATGGAAATAAAAAATGTCCTTGCCAGGAATTAAACGAATGCAGGTTTATAGGAACACTGGAAGCATTTTTAAAAATCATGTCACCTCTAAGGCTCTGGGCAACATATGATGAATATTGTGGAACTGTTGTCAGCCTGGCCAATAGCAGGGAATGATAATACAGCAAAGTCCAACACATTGCCTGTCCCTTCCTTATATTGTGTCTTTCCTAGAACATCTTGAGCATAAAGATACATTTCTTTCTAATTGGAAGAATGCTGACATGTCAATATATCTAAGGACTATAGCATTTCATAGATCTTCTTTCTAAGCATTTGTTTTCCTGGTCTCCCTGGAGAAGATCTTCTGTGTAGATATAATATAAGATCTGAACTGAAATTTTAATTACATATGTGATTTGTAGCTCCTTCTTAAGTTTGACTGCTCCTATCTTTCCCCCCCCAAAGGCCTGCTTTATCTGTTAAGATTCTTTCTGAACATATTCCTAGTATTCCTACATATGTAAATCACTGGATTAATCAAGAAAAACGTGTAAGCAAGAACAAGATTGCACCTTGCTTGCCTGTCAAAATGTTTAGAGGGACTATATGTGAGAAGCTTTGGAGGTAACAAAATGAAAATATACACTTCCTGTTAATTAAAATTTGAGGCTGTAAACCTAGTTCCATTTAGTTTACAAATCCTATGTTGAGATATACAACTGTGGGAGATTTTGAATAGGTAGGTCTAGGTATTTCTGATGGTTGTGCTCCAGGATGCAATCACAAATAACAGAATAACCCCAAATAATTGGAACTTGAGTTTACAGGATTTGAGGGTTTAGATTCTAGAGATCTGGAAACTGACTAAAAGATCACCAATTATTTGTTTGATTATGCATCATCAAGTCATTTTTTTATTCCTAGCAACCACAAAGGTAGATTATGACAATCTATCCCTAACCTGGTCTTTCAGGTCTTCCAACTATGTACTCGGCCTCAGTCTGAGTCCATCCACCTTGTTGTTGATTGTCCTTGTGTTGTTCTTGGTTCCTTGGGCCTGACAATGTATTTGTTTTCTTGGCTGTCCACAATATTCTCAGGAGTCTTATCTAACACCAACGTTCAAAAGCATCAATATCTTTCCTATGCTGCTTTTTCAAAGTACAACTAGTACATCCATAAAGTATCACAGGGAATACCATGGCTCATACTATTTTGATCTTTGCAGGTATAGAGACATTACAACATTTGGATATCTTCTCCAAGATTCTCATGGCTGCTCTACCTAGTGCTAGTCTGCAGCATATTTTTGTCACCTTTTACTGTTGATTGTTGCTCCTAAAACGCAGAAGCTATCCACCACTATGATATCTTCATTGCTAATTCCAATTCTAGTTGTTATAAGAAAAATGCAGGAACGAGCTGAATTTTGGTCAGCTGGGATCTTTTGTTTCCTTGCTCTATTTTCTCCACAGTGAAAATTTGCATTAAAATAATGCCCAGGAAGAAGGTGAGTTGTTGACAATTGCTGGAAAATCAAGGTAGAGGTAAGAGCTGTATGGTTCATGTAAACTTAGTATGGTGGGGCAGTCCAGAGCTACAAGCTCCCAAATCATGGATAAGTGAAATAATTTTCCATGAATGTATATATTGATTTATTTGTTTTGTAAAGTTGCCCAGTACCAGCACAACCATATTGATAAAGAAAAAATGGCGGACAACTGAAAAGGAGCAGAACATTTCCCTTTTCTCACAAGCTCAAGTTTATGTTTGTGAACCATGGGTATGTAAAACTACAGTTGCAGTTAAGTCTTCATAATACTAGCCTTTGCAATCCCATACTTGTTGTGCATATTTGAATTTACTAAATAGAGAGGTACTCTCCATTATAGAAATCTGCTTTTGCATATATCAAACCTCAGACCAATATCTAGTATTTCAGTTTAATTTTTAGCCTGAAATCCTAGAGTTGGAAAGGGACATTTTCTCATTACAGGGATCCATATTAAAGCCTCTCAGAATGATGATTCTCTATTAATACCTCCAATGAAAGCCCCCCCCCTGCCCCACTTCTCATCAAATATTCTCTGTCATTTTCTTGCCCACAAGATTCCCAGAATGTTAATGTTAATTTCAGCTCTGACAACCCTGGTTCACAGTGCTGAGTCTCCACATTGCAATGGTGTACCTGTCTTTTCCACATCAAACCTTTCTTTTACATCTGGCCACACCAGCAACTAGACATTTTTTTAATCCAGCCACATCATAAATACCAGTATTATTCATACTTGCCCTCTGTTCTTCCTCAGTTGCTTTGTGGACATTTTTTTGGGCATCTTCCAGTTGGGGGTGGGGTGTCATCTTTCAATATCAGGTTGACCTTATCCCAGTTGTAAATATCCAGTTGGATTTTTTTGGCAGAATATCAGAGAAAGTTTCTGTTTCCTTCTTCAATGGATTGTATTTGGTCTGATCCTTTGCCCAGGTCACGAGTATTTTTCTGGAAATGAACACAACCCACAATATAGCTCACAAAGTCACTGGGATATATGAAGAGGAAATATTGCTTTCATTGCTGCTCCCCCTGAATCTTTTTGTAACATTTGAGTTTTGCAAATATACAAGGTAAGAGATGGGAGTTCTGTTATCTACAGTATAGAACAGATTGGGAAAAGCTACCCAATGTTTCTAATTCTTCAGAAATAATATTTTCCTGAATAATAACAGTTAAAAAAAGAAACCCGCTCTAATGATTTAAACTAATTTTTAAACAATGATTACACAAGTTAAACAAGACAAAGCAATTGGGATGAGAATTCGGTTTTTATTATTATTATAGCTATCTAATTTGAAATACCAGTGAGGTTTGCAACAGTTTTCTTTTTTCTTTTTGCTCAATTTTGTGGATGTGTTCAATCAACTGTTTGAAGAAATGTTTGAACTTAGTAGAAATTAAAATAGACCGCATCTGAGCATCACATTAAGTTACACTATGCTTTGATTTGAGTACAATGTGAACCCAGTCAATTGTAATTCGTAAATAATAGCTTATGATTTAATATGCTGAGTGAATCTATTCAATTCAACACAATCAATATTATGTGTGTGCACAAACTCAACATTAGACTGTTGGCACCTTGGTCAAATGTTATCTTAAGGCATTGATGGGTGACAATTATTGTTTAATAATTAATAATGGTCTCTTTAAGGCCCAGTGCCCATAGTTTATAGATATCTAGAATATCATGGTAAGTCATCATAATTTAAAATACGGTAATACATGAATCCAGGCATCACTTCAAACAATGCTAAATGAAGACAAACAGGAAACATGAGAATCACATTTCCTGTTTTCTAACTTATAATATCTGAAGCGAAAGACATGTGCTTTTCTCTGGCTTTTGTTCCACAAATTCCATGTTCAAATGTAGGTTGCGTGGTGCAGAAACTTTAGCATTTCAAACTATTCATTACCTCTGAAATAAAAGCCATATTTTAAAGTCCCATCCATGCAGCTGATGTCATTGGACATGCCCCATGCAGTCCTTGAGGTCCAGAAGAATCTCAAAAGCACTAAACTTTAGTCCTATTGTTTGAAAGAAGTTATACTTCTCTATCCTAACATATCTTTTCTTTGTCTGGAAGGCACTGAGTGGCGGCTGTCATGTGGGAGATAGGAGGTATCTTAAAGGATCACTACTAATTTTTCCAAATAACTCCTGGTGTCAGATTTTTTTCTTAGCTTAGTGCCCAAATATCCAGCAGATGGAGAAACATAACTGGAAAGAATGGAAAGGCTATAGAATATCAAGCAAAACATTGGTTAAAGTGGCACTTCTGATACATGTCTCTAGTTAAAGACAAAATGAAAAATCGAATAAAATTTGGTTGCTCATTTCTGAATACAAACCCTTTCCTTAGAACCCCTGTTGCTCCCAAACATGCGGAAAAGGAGAATACAGCTAAAAGTTGATCTGAGGTTTTGCAAAGTTCCTTCCATAAATGTTTTCTCATTTATTATTGCACTAAAATATTTATACAAGGTGGTTTCTTGAAAACCAGTCTGATCATGAAAACAATTTCATGGAAGTATGCTGAGGGTCAGATTTACAACACTGGGGCAATGTTTTGAGCTTGTTTATATTGCTATGATGTTGTCAATGTCTTCCACTAACAGGCTCAAATTGTGGCAGACCTATGCATGCACAAAATGAGAGCATACAAAACCTTTGCCAGACCAATTCTCGAATATAGCTCATCTGTCTGGAATCCACACTGTATATCGGACATTAACACAATCGAAAGTGTCCAGAGATATTTCACAAGAAGAGTACTTCACTCCTCAACCCGCAATAGAATCCCTTACGCCACCAGGCTAGAAAT
>JANHJO010009354.1:19424-34000 GCA_032468235.1 Pseudoxyrhopus heterurus
GCTGACATTGTAAACCGCTTAGAGAGGATTGCAAGCCCTGATAGGCGGTATATAAATACAGTGCTATTGCTATAATGTATTCCTTGCTCTTCAGTTGTCACTAATTTTACAAAACACATTTCTATTATTGTGGCTAACCTTTATAAATGTTTGTTATTTCAATTAATGCAAAACAAAGCAGCTAATTTTGTTTTAACTGCTATCTGGTGTCAAAATCTGCACTAGTATACAATTGAGTTCATTCTCATTTTATTAGGTATAATTTAGGATGTTGATATTAAACACACTAAATTACTTAGAATCTCACCATCTAAAAGAACCTTTATGAAATTGTCTGACCATTAAGCTTCATAAATGAGGCCATTTCTCTGTTGCAAAAGATTCATTTATATGCCTTATGGAGGTCTTGCTACTAGGCCATGAAATACATTTCTTCAGAAATTGCATTTGCCAGCTCACCTCTTTTTATCAGAATAGCCAAGAAATTTCTGTTTCCTCAGATTTTTAATCATTAATTTCTCCACTGAAATTATATATTTGCATTTTATTTTGCATTGATTCCTAGCCACTTTGGATGATCAGATTGTAGGAAATGTAAGGTATAAATTAAATAAGCAATATAGAAAAATATTTTTTCCAAAGAAATATTGAGAAGTTTTATTACAGGTATGAGCAATCCTTTCTAGCCTGGGGACTGCACTTCTTTTTGCCTTCCCTGTGAGCCAGCTAAGTCAACAGAACCAATATTTTTAGACTACTTTTTCCCCATTTTTGTGGGGCAAAATTGATTATTTAAGTGATGCCTGCCTAAAAAAAAACCTGTTATGTAACTGCAAATTTCAGCCCGTTTCTCTAAGACTTTTGTTCAGTTGAATTTTGGAAGGTACGTACAATTTGTAGACAATTCACCATTTTTAAATGTTATTAGTAGTTTACAAAAGTATTCTAAATGTTTATTAATGGTATTGCTGCATGATATATACTTGTAGTCCTTGACTTATAGCTACAATTGAGCTCAGAATTATGGTCGTAAATTATAGCAGTTGGTAAGCAAAATGCGGTGATTTCCGTGCTTAATGACCACAATCCTGGCTGTCCCCGTTGAAGAGCCTTGGAGTGGGAGGGGACCTGGGAGGCCTGGTGAGGCTTGTACTGCAGCACCTCTGCAGCTCACACATGCCCTTCCCTGGGTTACCCAGGGTCTCCTCCATCTGGAGGCACTCCTTGCACAGTTTCCTACTTTTCTGGATCCCACATCCTTGGGCCTATCACACCTTTTCTGAAGATTGCTTTTCCCGAGAAGAGGCAACCAATGCACCACATTCCTGTATAAAAGCCACATAGTGCCATCCCAGAAGCGGGTTGAAAGTTTGGAAGCAGCTGAAAGTTTGGAAGTGCGACTTGGTGAGGTGGCAAACAGGCTTAAGGCCTGTGGTGACCCAGCCAGGTGCAAAGTAAGCATAAGGGACCCAGCAGGGCAGGATGAGGAGAAAGATGGGGGGTGGGGCAGCTGCAGGATTCTTATGGTTGGTCATAAGGGTGGGTGGATTGACAAGCGCCCAGATTTTGTTCATGTAACCGTGGGATGCTGCACAGGCTATAATTTTGGGCACAAGTCATAAGTTCCTTAATTCAGCACTGTTGTAATTTCAAACCGTTACTGATTAAATGGCTATAAGTGGAGGACTACCAGTATGGTCAATTTCATAATTGGTTCAGTTGCTTCCTGTTACCATTTCAAGTGCAAAGTAATCTCTACCACCTTGGTTTACTTTTTGTAGGCTATATGTGGTTATCAGCAGCAGTCTTGGCCGTAGTCCCTTCCATGTTTTTAGGAACCAGTCTATCTATGAATAAGGCATTCTTCTAGATGAAGACGTTGATAGAAATCAACACTTTGCTTTGCCACATACTTTCCCCCCATTTTTCACACTGTTTGTCCTTATGTACTATGTTTTATATTTATACTTGGTATAAATGGGTCTTTAGCAGGAGGTCTCAAATAAGGCATTCCAGATGTACTTTGTATCCAGATTCCTTTGTGCCTGTGAGAAGCATTTGCATACATTTCCTCAGCTTTGCCAACCTAGAATGAATATTCTAAATTAATAGCTCTCCATTGTTTTGTTTTTCATAATGAATATTTGCCAAATTAAAAACCCAGTTAACTATTACCTTTCCTGTCCAGCATTAGCTTGCCAAGTTTATAAGCAGCCCAGTATTTGCATACTCATAGTTCATTAGTTTTTCTCCTTAAGGATCATCTCCTAAGTGCTGTCTCTTATACATACAGATTCATACACACTTTATTATTGTGTTGATCTACAGGTTTTCTAATTCTTTCTCCTTGGTTCCTATAGTTCTTATCAAGTTAGTTTCCCTGTAGTTTCTTTTTTCATTCTTGGTCATTCTGACTCCTAACTCACAAACCTCAGTTTTGTTCTGTTGCACGATTTGATTTTGCTATTTTTTTCGTTATGCTAGGTAACTTTTCTGTCTCCATGCCTTTTGAGTAGTTTAATGTATTTAAATAAAATAAATTGCATTTATCTTAAGTTTGTTCAACTGTTAGAGACTACAGAGAAAGGTTTTCTTCAGGTGAATCTATACTTGGCCTGATTCTTAAGCTATCTTACATTTTCAAGTCTTTTCTCAAAAATGCACTTTATTTCTGCTCTTCATTAATGACCAAAGGCAAGAGACCTATTTTAATTTGACATATGAATAGCTGTATAGGTAGTCCTCAACTTATGATTGGTTGCTTAGCAACTGTTGAAAGTTATGACGGACCTACCTGGGGACTACTTATGACCTGGATTCAAAGCCACAACTGTTGAGGGGCTCTGGTCATGTGACCAAACTGCAGGTGTTTGGCAACCAGTCTGCATTTACGAATATTTGTAGTGTTTCATGATCAAATAACCAAGCTTTACAATGGTTTTACAGTTTTCTATAAAACTGCATCTGTAGCAAAACATTTATTACTACCTGGCAATAAAATTTGGTTGGTCATACGACTGACCTGTTTTATGATAGTCATGACTTAAGACTGTGATGGGCAAACTCCATTATGGTCGTAAGTTGAAGAATACCTGTATACGTTTTCTTGTTCTTTTAAGTAATAGACGAGATAATCAGTATAATACAAACTAAATACTCTACCATATTTAAGACAGCAAATTCTAAGCTTATAGGGATTTTAAGTTTCTTTCTGACCTTTCAAGAAATGGAGAAGACTTATACTTAATTGTTATGAAATCTTTATCAGCATGAGGAGCAGGTTACTTAAAATTCCTTGAAATGGAATTGCACTCTTCGTTTCTTGTTTAAGATGGTTTGCCTTTAATTTGAAGGTAAAAGTGGACCTCACCTTAACATAATTGGTCATTCTATCAGATGGATGGAAGAATGGAGAAAAAGAGAGAGGGAGGGAGAGAGAGTCCTTTTCAATAGAAGAGCAGAGCAGAGAAAATAACACTTTTATAAAGGAAACTGATGGTATATTCTGTAAAGTAAAATATCGAGGAGATCCATCCCAAACAGAACCACTCGTATTCATATTAGTTTAGTTCTGCACTTAATACCTAAAACTGATTTGCTTCTTGTTACCTAACATTGAATCACATTGGATCATGGTCAGGTTGGTTAGAGTAGTTACAGTGACTTCTGCTGTAGAACATGATAATATTTCTGTTCTGTGACTGTTTATATTTAATATGCAAAGAAACGTAAGCTAAATGTGAACTATACTGTAGCATAGTAGAAAATTGGTATTCAACAATTTCTATTTTCTTCTAGGTCTAGGAAATTTAATGAAAAACATAGTTGTTAGGCCCATAAAAATGTGTTTGGGTATATTATCTAAAGTATTGCATTTTTCAGTTTGTTTTTTTCAATTCCTGAAATACCCCATGTTTAAATTACAAGCTAATTGTTTGGATAAGAATATGTTTTAGATTTCATATGTACCTTTCTGACATACCCTGTTGTTAAGATCGTATCTCAAAATTTGAGAGGAATCTAAATATTTAGTCTCTGAAATTGGATTTAAAAAATAAGTAGGATTAAATCCTACCATTTAATAAGAAAAATATTCTCTTGTCTATGGCATTTTATGTTCTGTGTACAGACTTCTTTTAAGTAAATAATTTGATTGTAGGGATTTAAAAATCTTAAGGCTTAATTTATTTTATTTTATTTTAATGTGATATTCAAACATTTCTCCCCTAAAACATGCTTTAAAACATACATTCACACATCATAATCCCCAAATAAGCCTCATATAACATGCGTAATATTGTGATTATGATTTAATGTTACTATGTGAACCAAAGTAATAATAAGCACAGTAGACATTGGATTTAACATTTTCAGTACTGGCTTTAAGCAATCCATCCAATGTAGGACATTCTTTGGGTACTTTGTATGTTCCTCTGCGCATGCTTAAGTGGTGGAAAAATATACCACTAGTTAATTATAACTATGATTATATAAATATGAAAGTTACAGATTGTGGATGGCATTGGATTTACCATGTTATTTGTTGGCTCTTAACTTTCTGCTCTGTGTTTTCTAGGCTGCTGAATATGTCCCAGAAAAAGTAAAGAAAGCTGAAAAGAAACTAGAAGAGAATCCATATGACCTTGACGCTTGGAGCATTCTCATTCGAGAGGCACAGGTTTAGTGAAATAGGATTACATTTCCTTATCAGTGGGTCCACTCACAATGCTTGATTCTCAAGTAAATGTGAATACATTTTACATCATAAATATTGTAAATATTATTGGTTTTTAATTTTTAGAATCAACCTATAGACAAAGCACGGAAGACCTATGAACGCCTTGTTGCCCAGTTCCCCAGTTCTGGCAGATTCTGGAAACTGTACATTGAAGCTGAGGTTAATATTTTCATATTTTTTTCTTAATCATATAAGAATTTAAGTAGGGTTGAAAAATGATTCCTTAGGTGCATACACAAATTCAGGTAAAAGAGGAGCTGAACATTTCATAATTTATGTAAAATAGGAGAAAAGGGTAATTAAAGTGAATCTAAATATTTGGGTATATATGATCTGGTGATTGTTGCATTGTGGACTTGCAACAACATTAAAACAGTTTCAATGGTATTGGAGTGCTTTAGCCTTTTATTTACTTGTCGTGTCAATTTATTGCCTCCTGTGTCATTTATTTAGAGCTCCTTTTTGTGCATGTAATTTAACAAATGGTTGTATGACCTTTTGGGCTCTAATAGTATTTCCGAACCTGATTTCAGTAGCTGAAAATATTTTTCTGGGTTGGAGGGGTGGAGATGCAGGCAATTTTTATTTGACAAACAATGACGTGTCGTGCAGATTTATCCAGAATCAGGGGTATGAGTACATACATCAAAAAATTTCATAATCCGAGTAGGTAAGCATTTTATCCTGTTTTGTTAAAATCCTAGAAAGACTTAAGCTTTCTGAAAAATAATTTTTTTCTAATTCTTTCTTTGGATTTTTAGGCCTTTCACTCCTGTGCAAAGATTACATTTATAAAAATGTTAAAAAATTGTAGATAATAGTTTTTCTGTAGAATAACATTACATAAGTTTATCAGGATTGAAGATCTTCTGTATTATGTCATATATATGGCATAAAATGAATAGGTTAATATAAGATTTTTAAAAAAATGAGAAGAGTATAGAGTATTACAGGATATGCATTTATGTTAAATACCTTTCAGAGATTATGTAAAATACTATGGTTGACATTGTTGGAATAAGTATATAACGCACATTCAAATATAGAAATACTCAGTTACATGTTATGCTTTGTAGGGATACATACCCCCACCCATTCAGCCACATATATGTCACTCCAATTAAGACAATACTTTGTGATTAACATGCACTGGTGTTAAAATTTCTTTTTAAGACACTATTTATGATAAACTGTCCATCCAGGACTATATAACATAAATGCATATAATTGTGGTATCCAACACTTTTGTTCCATGAATATTAATTTCTTACGTACCCAGGATAAATGTTGGATACTATCCTATATATTTTTTCTTTTGTGCATATAAATATGTGTGGTTATCACAAGTTTGGATAAAAGAAACATGATAGTTCTTCTGTTTGCATTTAGGAGACTTGAAGAGCTGCTTACTTTTTGGTGGGGGGTCTCAATGGAGCATGATGTAGTAGATTTAAATCTTGATTACAATAGTACATTTGCCTTTTTAATATTGTTTATTTTCTTAGTGGAAATATTGGGATATCTGTACAAGTAAGCAGCTAAATTAAATCAACACTATATGCCTTTCTTAAGTTTTACCCATTAATAACACTAATACATTCTGAGGAGTTTTACTTAATAAGCAGGCTTATGCTGGTAGCCTACTCCAGTGCCTGGAAATTAATTTAGTAATAGACATTAAGATAAAGGTTTTTGCCTGAGCATGTTTTCTGTATGCTAAGAAAAAGTTGACTTGCTTTTAATGTAAGTCAGATTTTTTAAAAAAGAATCCGATACCGATAACTAATTACAGAACAGTTGTAAATGATGAGTAGGTTGTAATAAAAATAGAACCTTTTAGTAGTCTGCCTTTATCCTAATACAGAATTTGAGCAAAGTCCAGAATCCAAATACTGTCTTTCATGGTCATCATACTTACTACCAGCTCTCCTGATCGTGTTCTGTGATTTACAAAATATCCCCAAACTCATTACAAAGCAGCACTTACAACATATGAAGGGAAAGTTGGTTTCCCCCCCCCCCTCTTATTTCCATGCTTATAAGCAAATTCTTTGTACACAAACATCTCTGTACATCTCAGGTTCTCAGCCAGTTAGGATACATATAGGGCAAATTACCAATCAATAATTGAGTTTATATTTTATATCTTCCTTGCCTGATTTAAGGCTTGCCAGATTTGTGGAACTGAAACTAAAAATTCCTGACCAACTAAAGATTGTCTATGCTGGCTAGAAATTCTGAGAGCTATAGTCCTACACGTTTGGAATGAGAGGATATGTATTTCTTTCTACAATTGGAAATAGGATTAATACAAACTGTAAAGTATTTATTTATATTATAGATCTTTGTCTTTATAATTGTTATGTCACCAAGTAGTTTACTGACTTTTCAGAAATATTTGATTTTGCAGATTTCTTGAATTTTAACATAGCAGCTTAAAAACCTCATTTAACACATTGAAACCTCTTGCTTTTAATAGATGCTTTAAATAATTGTTATTTGAAAACAGTTTTGAGTTAGCAGGACTCTTTAAAATGGGGAAGGGGGGACTAATGCAGCAGATCGCAGGAAAGAATATTTCAAAGTGATATTTAAGGAAGAGTAATTTTGCAAATAAGACCTGAATTCCAATTGTAGACCAGTTCTTGTAACAATTCTACTTTTAATCTGCCGCCATGATATGTGTGAAATATTTTTGCACACCAGTCCTTAATAATTAGTATACCTTTCCACTTATAAAAATACAGATGTTGACAATTGGAACAAAACTTCTGTAAATGATCATTTTTCTTCAAAGTAGGAAAATAAAGCAGAACATCAGTTCTTCCTTAACAGTTATACCTTTATTGCAATATTGCATTCAGTGATCAGATACTGTACTTGGAAAGTTCATTTTCTTCATGCTGAATAACATATTCCTAGTAATTTTTCTTTTATTTGTACAATTAAAAAAACTATATTATATGTTATAAGCTCTTTAATGTTCATCGGCATTTCTCCAAGGTAGGAACGGAGTTATGGTATTTTTGTTTCTTTCTGCTTTTCCACCCATACTTAAAGTACCAAACGTGTGTGGATATGTTGAAAGAGAAAGACTTGCTTCACTAAAAGAAAATGAGTGAGATAATGTTCTGGGAATCCTCTTCTGTAGTGTACTTTTTCAATTCATTTCCGGGAGTTTCTCAATTGTATATATCTAAAATATTCTAGACGTTAAGTTCTAACTTAATGTGATAACTCTTACATTTATAAGCTGTATCATTTGGCTCCATCCCTAACAGTTTGACTCCACCCCTAACTTTAAACAAAGTTATTACTCAGTGAGATTTGAGGACATGAACAGGAATAGCCTGTGAGCACTTTGGATAAAGCTTAGTATTAAGAGACTGAGCCTTGTTGGGAAAGTCAGTAAGAGAAATGCATGTGTAAGTTACTAATATTGGAAAAGCTGACTTATGTGAATTAAGAAACAACACCATTATATTTTGTTTGAACATCTTTTTGCCCAAGTGAATACAATCCAAATAAAATAACAATGATTGAAGTAATAATGATAGAGGTCATCATTACAGCCAATGGGAAAATTTATTATATAGTGGTAACTTGGTACTCATTGGTAATTTGTTCTGGAAGAATACTAAAACTGATGGGTACTGAGAAAACTATGTGACCCGCTATTTTGGCCAGAAGAAATAACAAATCATGAGGCAGCTGACATCAGCAAGTTCTTCCTTGCATGTTGACTATTGGGAGAAAGACAAGTGCCAGGACAAGATTTCTGTTTCGAAATACGTCGAATACCAAAATCGACGAGTTTTGAAGCAGTCAAATGCAGAGGAATGACTTTATTAAGTATTTCTAATAGGAAAAAGAAGAAAAAGCCCTTTTTCTCCATATTATATAAGATTGCATTTTGATTAGGAAATGTCATGAACATCATGAGCCCTCTGCCTGTATGCACCCATTATAAATAGGAAATTTCTGAGCAGCTCTAATCTGCACTGTACAAGCAACTGTTGTACCAAATTGCACAGTCCAGTACTTTAAATACTCTGGTAGTAAGCCTTGGGTTTAAGACAAAGGCTTTTCCATCCCTACTTGGAGATACCAAAGATTGAATCATAGATGGTTTGCATATGTATGCTGTGAATGAAAGGGAGATTCTTGTCTATATGATAGGCATGTGGTGATAAAATAGGTGATAGATAGGTGACATGATAAGGGACATTTTAGCTCTTGCTAAACAATATTAATCATAAAAAGAATAGGAATTAAAATCTCTTGTCTTTCAGAATATCACTCCTTTTGTATTTAGTTTTAGCTTATGCTGTCTTCAAAAATATTTTACATTGTATTCATATTGATTAATATTTTTAAATTTTGTATATTTGTCCAAAAATACTCTCTTGACTCATTTTAATTTATAGTTGTTCAAAGAATAAATTAATATCATTGCAAAATCAATCTATCTTCATCTCTTTTTCATCTTCCTCTTAATCATCTGTGCAAGCTAGGAAACCTGCATGGTGAGATAATTTTCATTCATGTTAGGTAGGGAAAGTACCCAGAAGCAGTAGACGCTTCCCAGCACAATGGGCAGAATCACTTACTGATATATTTTCATTAGTCTGAAGAAATGAATAAAGCAATACAGATTATAATGGGAATAAACACACATTGTCAACATATTTTTGTGAACTAAGCTACATCATTTCATTGCCTGCCCTCTAGAGAAGAACAAATGGGGGTGGGCCTTCAGGTGTGGGAAGACAGCATGCTATTTTGTATTTTTGGGTTGGTAATCCATATATTCTCTAAAATAAGTGTGCCTTTTGTCATGGAGATGCTGATTATATTAGAAGTGACAGACTGCGTTTGGAGTTCCTGAATAAAGCTTTGTTGAATCATAGGCTCTTACTTGGCTTAGGGAAATTAAAGAAACTGGCATTTTCTTTTTTCTTTGACATCTGTGAACACAACTTCATAAAGCAATCAAATATTCTTGGAAAAGCTTCAAAATCTTCAACATTACTTTGCTCCATTTCTTTGCATTGGTTTATTTTTTTTATGAAAACTCCATACACTCGGCTGTTGACCATGTGATTGGCATTTGGAATAGATTGAAGAATTTATCCTACCTATAAAGGATTAAAAATTGTAAATTCGGCCCATTTCTATATTTGCAGTACATGTAAAAGGATCTAATTATATAAACCTGTTCTTAGAGACTATCAATAAGCATTTATACATATTCTGATCTAAAACTTAAGCTTTAAAATAAATTGTAGGGGGGTTGTACTTAGTAATTATTAGAGCAGCAATAGGGAAATCTAACTTTGTAAAATTATAACAATGTACAAATAATTTTCAGTTTAAGTTTATTTTCAGTTGCACTATTTTTATATCTAAAAATGAGAATTTTTGATAAATCAAACAGAGCTATTATAAATAGTAACATAGTTACATAATTTTATTTACCGGTAAGTGTAGTAACTAAAAATGAACCCTTAAAAAGTGCTGCTTATACATTATACACAAATCACAACACTTTCAGCTTAAAGGAATATAATGAGCGTTTCATGTATCTCCCTGGGACACATGGATGGATGAACTTTCTTTTACTTTCTCTTGTCATATGTTGTTTCACTTGTGGTAAGTTTAATTGAAGTTTCTCATCCAGAAAATTTGTTCTGGAAGATTTCTTACCTACCTCACAGGGTTGTTGTGAGGCTTAGTTAAATGTTTCAGCTCCTTTATTAATTATAAAATTTTCATTTATTTGTGAGATATATTTTTTAAGGGACAATAATATACTAAATTGCAAATGCTATTTGTTTGGCTTAATTTTCTAGAATGGATAGATGAATTATGCTGAAGTGCTAAACATATATGCTAAACATTAGGCGAAATTACTTATATTTTGCAAACAAGTTTCAGTAAATATTCTAGTTTTTCTTTTCTTTTCTCCCCCTCATGACTGTGAAGAAGAAATTGGATAAATCTGAAACCTATGTTTTATTTACTAAATAATTTAAGTTTGATATCATATAACATTTTGGTTAAACCTTTACAGCTGAACACGATATCTTCTGAACTTTGTAGATTTGTGAAAATGAAAGACTTTGGTTCATTCACAAAACAAAAATATGGTTTTTCTCTCTCTCTCACACACACACACACACACACACACAAACTTTAATGAATCAAAAGTATGTAATGGCAATAAAACGAATTGAATTACTTAGATGAATATTTAGTTAAAATCTTGACATTCTCTAATTCATAAAAACTCATGTTTAAGTTGAAGTAAAATTTCAGTTTTTCATTCCACATTTGTTAAATATAATGTGCCTTCGTAAGTATAAACTTTCATTAAAGAAAATAATTCTTAAACTCTAGAAACTTAAATCTGATTACCTACCCTGTTTCTCTGACAATACGACCCACCTCAAAAATAAGCCCAAGCCTAATTTTTTTTGCAGGGGCTAATATACACCTTACCCCAAAAGTAAGCCCTAGTGAAGAGGTGGGCATGGCCAGCACAGGAGGCAGCCCTTCCTGCATCTCGAGGTGATCCTCCTGCACCTCAAAATAAATAAATAAATAAGACCTCCCTGAAACTAAGGCCAAGCGCTTATTTCAGGGGTCAAGAGAAAATAAGACCCTGCCTTATTTTCTAAGAAACACGGGTACCTACTAAATGAAACATTTTTTACAATGAATGAAATACAAGGCTGAGTTCTATGAATCTGAAATATTCGTTTTAATTACTGGGTTTTTGGAATCTACTAATTGTGTAATACAAGGTCACACACATTCTTATTAAAACCATAAATTCTAAACCTCACCAGATTATGGTTTCAGTGTATACATTTATACCGAAGAAGAGACCATCCAGGCCTTGCTAATCATGGCAGTGTCCTATATCTTATATTCGTGTGTCAACATGAATGTGCAATACTTGGAAAGACAGGCAAGTTTCATTTGATTGGTACCCCTGCATTAGGAGTCCCAAGTATATAGAAAATTACATATAAACAATTGTACATACTTAGGATTTCCTTTGCAGATCTCACATAGATGTAGGGGTTAGTGGTAATATATGTACGGTAGTATCAGACATAGTGATGGCACGTTTACAGTTGCAATTCTTCCTTTATGTGTTAGTATATGCAGGTGTATGATGGTCCAAATGGATAAAGAACATGTGTCTTCCATTTATTTTTAAGTAGCTTTATATAATTCAGGCTTCCTGTAATTAGATATTTTATTTGTTTACATCAAATAATAAAAATAAGTAATTTTCTATTAGCAAATTAGTACAAGATTAATTTGATTGGAAAACATTTACGTTGGGGGTTTATATTTTAAATGGAATAAAATATTCTCTTCGCCATTGTTTTGTATATAATGTTTCTTTAAAAAAAAACAAAAGTTGTTACAGTAGTATTTTTCTGATTATGAAGAACTGATTAAATAGTGTTCATTTTTACTCTTCTGCCATTCTTAAATCTGTGCTATATTGTGTCAAAATGGTGTGTTTTAGTAATTTTATTTCCAGTGAGATGAGGATAAATAGTCAGCAGTGCCTTCTGTAGAATTTGTTCTTCCAGTGAGAATAATGACTTGTATTCTTCATATGATCACTCAAGACACAGGATATATCACTTCTATTAGTATCACCCCAGATGCAACTGTATCGGTTCCAGAAATCCTGAGTTTATAGTAGAAATCAATTTTCCCTCATGGCAACATAATATATAATGCCAGCATATTGCAGAGCAGACTTTTTCTAATTTGCTCTGGTATCCATCTCCAGTATATGAGAAATCTCACTTGTCACTTTAATGAGAAGGAGCATCTCACAGCAAGGCAACATGTTATTTTGCTTACTAAATCTAATGCCCAGAGGCAGGAATTGGTTATCGAATTTGATGTCATTCTTGCTTTTTTCATTTTTTTTAAAAGGTCTGAAGGGATGAGGGCTACCTTACATTTGCTTTAATAATGACTTTGAGTTTGATAGACACTATTCAGAACCTCTACATTAAGGCATAATTTACATTTAAGGTTTTTTTCTTGCATATAAATATCTCCCTATATTGTTTTCAGAAGTGCCAATTCCTCTTGTTTTAATCATTAGAAAGTGTAGTTTGTAAGTTGAGGCGAACCAACATAACTGGATCAGTGTGGCAAATCAATTCACATTGTCCTCTGTTAACAACCACTTGTTCAGTACTTTCGAAGTTACAACAGTGTTGAATAAATGATATGTATGACTGGTCTTTAAATTTCTGGCCATCCCAGTACTTCCACAGTCACTTGATTAGGATCTGGGCACATGGCAGGTTGCCCACGCTTAATGACAGTTGCAGCATTCCATGGTCATATGATTGTGATTTGCGAGCTTCCCTGCCAACTTCCCAAGCAAAGTCAATAGGAAGGCTGGCAGGCGGAGGGTTGCAAGTTGCTCAGGTAATTCTCCCCTTTTCATGCACCCTCCCTGAGCTTTGCTATGCTCAGGCTGCACCTCTCCACCACTCACACACCTTCACATACCGTCTCATATTTGGCTGCCACCCCAGGAACATTTCCTCCCAATTGTCTTGACTGTGAGAAAGTTTGTAACTTTGGCTTCTATAATATATTTTCTTGTTTTTATTTAACCTACAAGGGTGTGGTGGGATTTGATGCCTCGAATCAATAGTTGATATGCCAGTGAAAACCAGGTCTTGACAACCTTATACCACATGTATTCCATCCTGTTCAATAGTGTGTGCAACCTGAAAACAGCAACCACATTTCTATTGTTCCTGGGAATGGTAACTCCCATACAACAATTTGAACACCCCAAGTTATTAGAAGTCAACAAAACATCTTTTAGTGTCTCATTATAGTTCTAACAACTTTGAGATTTGTTTTATATCACACTTCTGTGAGATTGACAGTCTTAGCAAGAGAGCATGAGGTAGAGTGACTGCAGAACAGAGCTTCTATTTGTACTGTTTTTGAGGGGGTAGAGTGATATGGTATTTCATGTATTCCTCAGGAAACTTACTGGTTCTGTTGGTTATGAAATTATTCTTTTTTAGTATTCTTTTTTAATTTTTTAGTTTAAATTTAAATCTTAATACTGCCCTATTTATCTGTGATGAAAAGTATCTATGAAGGGGGAGGTGATGGGATGGATCACACAGCAGGTACCCAGGAAGGAGAGAACACATTCCAAAGAGCGGGGAAGACAAGTACAGCCCAATTTGGACCTAGATCGTAGGAAGAGGAAAAGATTTAGAATAGCCACTCCCTAGAATCTTCAGGGGTATATTATTTGGATTAGGGTAGTACAAATTTAGTCTGGTAAGGTTCTGTCTATATGGAATAAGCAAATAAAGAATTGAACTTTGGCTGGATAGCCTAGGCCTGGCATTATCTTCTGGTAGATCATCCTATATAATAAGTTTAATATTCCTGTGAAAATATGAAATAAAAGATGAAAGTAATCCCTGAGGAGATAGGGCTGAAGATGGAAATATTGAAGGGTGCAGGATGAAATTGAGAGTTAAAATTTCCTAGTCCTTCCCTGTCATATCAGTGGAGAAAGATTGGTAGTTGTTTTACTTGACAGAAGGCAGCACTGGGTAGGAAAAGAAGGGAAGATAAAGGATCCACCCCATTGCTGCATTTTCCAATATTACATCTTGTAGTGAGAAGAGCAATAGCAATAGCAATAGCACTGTATTTATATACCGCCTATCGGCTTTCAACCCTCTCTAAGCGGTTTACAATGTCAGCATATTGCCCCCAACAATCTGGGTTCTCATTTTACTGACCTCAGAAG